>JAVSCE010016729.1:0-27468 GCA_032199065.1 Smutsia gigantea | reverse complement strand
ACACACTGGGCTGGCAGCAAGAACCTGGAGACAGTGAGTTCTAATCCTCGGTTTCTGTAAGTAGCTTGCAAGAAAGCTTTGAGTCAACAGTTTAACTGTAAACTATTCTTCAATTCTAGCTTGATATATTCACAATTCTTATCTACAAAAGAGAAAATATGACCAAATTTTGTGTTGACACTCAGGAAGAAAGTTAAGCCAACCTGTACTTCTTTACCAACAATAATGCAATACTGATTATCTGTATGAAAAGGAGAGGCAGAATTTGTTTGTAGCATGATAAAAGTACCAGGAAGAATTTCCATGTTCATTTATAGTTTAAAGGCAGAACTGGGAAGGTCTCTGTTTGCAGGGGTGCTGAACATACACTGGGGATGTCATAGATAGGATTTAAGTATTGCATGGATGTCTGGACTAGATAGAAGACTTTTAAGGACTTTTCCTCATAACATCCTGTTTTGTTCATAGAATGAAGTCAGTCTAGAAATGTTAATGGGAGTTACAGTTAGATTTTTTAGCAAAAAAAAAAAGCATATCATTGTAGATGGTATTGTCTCAATTTAGTTATACTGCTTTGTTACCCTGGAAAGATGTCGATGAGAGGAGCCATGAAAAACAGTCAGCCTGATCCCACACACGGGTGGCCGTATGAGGACATGAGAAGATCACGCAAGAAGGCACACTGCCATTTACCAGCTAGAAAACCAAGGGCTGGACTGGGAGCTATCTAGTTTCTAACGTTCAATGTATTCTACAAACAAAAACTGTTTGATGCAATGAAGTTACTGTGACCAGTGTGTGGAAATGAAGGTTACCCCTTGGCCTTTTGGAATGTTTTGGGTTACAACAAATCCACAATGCAAGTCTGGCAAATTCCTGTGTTCCAAGTCACTAGGCCAAAATGCCTGGGGTGACAGCCTGCTGTTGCTCCAGTGCCTATCATGTAAAGTATACTTAACAGCTTGCAAAATAAATTTCCAGTTGCCTTCTGCTGTTGTCCAACTCAACTGGGTCTACTCATTCACTTGTGATCACGTAAGCCATCTCAACTGCCATGGTGGAAATACGCAGGTTCCTGGCACACACAGTAGGTACAGAATAAATATTTTTGCTAAAGTAATTCTTTAATCCAAGTCCCACCGTTGTTGCTTCCTAGCTATGTGACCTGGGCATGTTTGCCATTTTCTTTAATCTTGCTCTCCTTAGCATCTTTCAGTACTTCCTATGTGTGGGGCACTTTCCTGCTAAAAGTCATGAGATCTTCACAAAACCCCTTTGAAGGAGGCACTTTAATTACTCCCATTTGACAGATGAGAAACCTGAGGCAGAAATATGCTTTGTAATTTCTTCAAGGTCACAGGACAGAGCTGGGATTATGAACCCAGGCAGTCTGGTTCAGAGTCCGACTCTAACTTGTTCACCTCGTTTCCTCTCCTGTAAGTCTGGCTGTCTCTTAACTGGGAGGCTCAGAGTCCCCATCTACAAAATGAAGGTTGATACTATTCACCCCACAGAGTTGCTGTCATAACACAAACCTGGTGAGCATTCTACAAACACTAATTATTGTTTGCTCATCATTATTATCATCACCCCTCAACTGAAATCAGTGAGGAAGGAATCAATCTGAAGGTCCAATGTAAGCAGAATGTTACTTTGCTCAAAAGCCAGAAACCTGGTGGCCCATTCCAGGATTTCCCTGGACCAAATTATTAGCTATAGCAGAGGTCTTGTTACAATAAACCCGGAGGCAACATGACTATTGTCACCTTAGGTTTCTCTTTCCCTTTCTCCATCCACATTTGGGTCTCCGAGTACCAGTTTCCCTAACTGTTTCTCAGCTTCTGAGAGGCGAAGTTACTGGTAATGCAATCTGAGAATTGATTCAATGCTTACTCACACTTCATCTCCTGCAGGCGGTATTAGTTCACCTGTTTGCACGAGCTGTCCAGGTACACCGAAACAAGAACATGCTATTTTTTTGGATCCATAGGCCAACGCAATTCACCTCCAACTCCTCCACACATGGAAATTCTAGGGTGGTTTCTCAACCTGTCAATTAAAAGCTGCTTTTAATTCTAATGGCTCCTAAAAATCTTTGGCTATTTAATAGTTCTGGTGTGATATTGCCAGGCAATTTTTCAAGGTAATAAGTGGTTTTAAAAGTCTCTGCCTATTCTGAAAAACACTCTTTTTAAATAGTTTCTCAGCACTTGCTTCCAAAGCACAATAATCAGGATGCAGAATTTCCATGATACTCAGTCTCAGAAAACTCCTGGGCTGGAGGTTGACTCCTCCATTGAATTTGCCATAGCCATTACTACCTCCATGTTACAAGTTCAACAACAGCATTGAATATATATTAGTCCTGAGCCAACTACATAACTCTGCTTCTCTACATTCATGTTTATGTTTTATTGAAAAGATGATGCAGCAACAACATTGGTATATTTTCTGAAAGTCATGAACACCATTTTTTTAATTGATATTAAAATTCACATACCATTCAGTGTTTTGTAGTATATTCACCAGATTGTACAACCATCACCTCTATTTAGTTCCAGAACACTTTTATCACGTCAAAAAGAAACCCACCTAGGAATTTACCCTAAGAGTACAGCAGCCCGGTTTGAAAAAGACAGATGCACCCCTATGTTAACATAGCACTATTTACAATAGCCAAGAAATGGAAGCAACCTAAGTGTCCATCAGTAGATGAATGGATAAAGAAGATGTGGTATATATACAGAATGGAATATTATTCAGCCATAAGAAGAAAACAAATCCTACCATTTGCAACAACATGGATGGAGCTAGAGGGTATTATGCTCAGTGAAATAAGCCAGGTGGAGAAAGACAAGCATCAAATGATTTCACTCATTTGTGGAGCATAAAAGCAAAGAAAAAAACTGAAAGAAAAAAACGGCAGCAGACTCAGAGAACCCAAGAATGGACTAACAGTTACCAAAGAGAAAGGGACTGAAGAGGATGGGTGGGAAGGGAGGGACAAGGGGGAAAAAGGGGCATTACGATTAGCACACATAATATAGTGGGGGGGGCACGGGGAGGGCTGTACAACACAGAGAAGACAAGTAGTGATTCTAAAGCATCTCACTACGCTGATGGACAGTGACTGTAATGGGGTTGGTGGGCTGGGGGGACTAGATGAAGTGGGGAGTTTAGTAACCATAATGTTGCACACGTAACTACAGATTAATGATACCAAAATAAAAAAAATAAAAAAAGAAACCCAGCATACATTTGCAGTTACTACCCATCCCTCTGTACTGCCAGCCTCTGGCAACCACTAATCTTCTGTTACTATAGATTGCCTATTCTGGACATTTTGTATAAACAGAATCACAGAATATGCAGCCCCTTGTGACTAGCTTCTCTCACTTGGCATGTTTTCAAAGTTCGTCCATGTCGTGGCCTGTGTCAGTACTTCATTTCTTCTTATCACTGAGTAATCTTGCATTGTATGGACAGACCACATTTTGTTTACCATTCATCTGTTGATGGGCATTTGGCCATAACCACCATTTTAGGTATCGTGAAGAAAGCCACTGGGCACATTCACATACAAGTTTTTGTGTGGATATGCTTTCACTTCTCCTGGGTATACACCTAGAGGTGGAATTGCTGGATAGTATGGTAACTCTGTGTTTAACGTTTTGAGAAAATGTCAGTGTTTTACAAAGCTGCGGCACCATTTTACATTCTCACCAGCAGTGTATGCACTTCAATTTCTTCACATTCTTGCCAACACTTTTATTGTCTTTTTGGTTATAGCCATCTCAACGGATCTGAAGTGGTACCTCATTATGGCTTTGATTCGCATTTCCCTAATAGCTAATTAAAACATCATTCTGTATCAACTAACAACACAGTAACTAATTTCATTTTTCCACATGTTACATTCCACTTTTTTTTGCCATATTGTAACACAGTTGCAATTATAATCTCACTGTCTTTATCATAAGCAATGCAGTAAATTTTAGCATAAGATGTCATGCCCCAAAGGTGTGTCTCTGGGATTTGGAGAACTGCTGTCAGAACACAGACTCCCTCAGTCACTGACTGGATCTTGATATGAAACACCCTTTCCCTTATGCAGGCACTGGATTGGACGAATCAGAAGGCTGCTATGGAAAAATGAGCTCACATTTCTGCAAATCCTGAATGTGTCCTGACATGTACCATAGTCAAAGCTTATTTATTTGGAGGTGGCATCCAGTTGAGCTATAAAGTAGAAATGGACTTTCTCTGATAGATATGGGGCTACGTGATCAAAATCAGAATAACAAGGAGAGGGAAAATTCTCTTGCAGGAAACTTTTACATTCAACCATTAAACCTGTACCATGAAGCTCAAGGCCCAGCCAGACTCACTCTTCACTACCTTCCCACGCCCATACTCCACTCCAGCTGAATGCCTCCCACGCTCTTGAAGTATACTGTGCTCCCTCCCACCTATAGTTGCTTTGAGCTGGACAGCTACCTCCCTTCTTTTTGTTTGGCAAAAGCCTCCGCATCCACTGGCTTCCGTTGAGACACCCCAGACCTTCTTTGTCGTTGTATCAGTTCCCTAGGGCTGCTGTGATAAATTTCCACAAACACTATGGCTTAACACAACACCCATTTATTCTCTCCCAGTTCTGGAGGTTCGAAGTCTGACTGGGGGAGGATCAAGACCGTCAGCACAGCTGCATTACTTCTGCAGGTGCCAAGCAAGAATCCAGTCCCTTGTCTTTTTCAGCTTCTAGAGGCTGCCCTCTTCCTTGCTCATGACTCCTTTCTCGACGGTAAAAGCCAGCAATGCAACATCTTCAAAATTTCTCTCTCTCTCTCTCTCATCCTCTCTCTCACTGATTCTGTCCTCACATTTCCTTCTCTAACTCTGACGCCCCTGCTCCCTCTTATAAGGACCCTTGTGATGACATTGGTTCAGCCATACAATTCATGATAATCTAGCTTTCTCAAGAGCCTTACCTTAATCACATCTGCATGCAAAGTAGCAGAGCCGTGGGTTCCAGGGATAAGGACACAGGCAACTTCTCAGGGCCACTATTCTGTCTCCCACAACACTCTGAGCAAGTGCAGGGATCCACTGGTTTGGAAGTACTGCTTTCTTAAAAGGGTAAGCACCTCATAGGGCCATACCTATTCCACATACATCCCCAGTGTCAAGCACATAGCTGGTATTTCGTAAGTATTTGGGGAACTGCTCAGCCAACTGGCCACTTTGGTATTGCTGGACCCGAGTTCCTGGGGAAGGGGAGGAGGTAAGTTAAGATTTTATTGTAAAAGGCTTTGCAATGACTGACTAAGCAGTTTGGATTTCATTGTACACACACCTGAGTTCCCAGAAAGGTTTTTGCTTAGGGAATTAACATGATTACAATGTGTCTTTGTAGTAGAGGGCCCATAAGCCAGATGGGAAGGGAAAGAAACTGAAGGCAGAGTGGCCAAACAGGCGGCTACAGTCAATGTGGACCCAAACCAGGCAGTGGCAATAAGAAGGAACAGCTGGAAAGAGATGCAAGAACTTGGACACAGTCCTCTTCAAATCCTTTCTAGAGTGGAGCAAATGAGAAGCAAACACAACAGGATCTGATAACTTATTGCGGAAGACAGGAGAAAGAAAGGAGGGGAGAGCTGGAGACATCTCCAGCCTGGTAACACTAAGTAGGCAGAAGAATGGTAGTACTTCTTTTCCTATCCTCAATGCCTTTTGGAGAGGCATTGTTTTCCCCAGTTCACAGCCTTGCTTGACATATACCAGGAAAGAAGAAGAAAATGATGAAGAGTGAAGTCATAAGTTTGAGACAAAGTGATACTGGAAAGCAAAATCTAGAATTCAGTTTCTTGTATAAAGCAGCACATTATACAGAGTTTCTCAACCTCGGCACTATTTGAGCAGGATCGTTCTTTGCTGTGGGGTCACAGTCCTGAGCATTGTAGCACGATAAACAGCAGTGGCCTCTACCCACCAGGCGCCAGTAACAAACCCCTGCCCCAGCTGCAGCAATCCCAAGTGCTGCCAGGCATTGCCAAATGTGTCCAGGGTGCAAACATGTCCCTGGTTGAGAACCACTGGTCTACAGAGACCAGGCTATTGGAAGTAGTTCAATAGCAGAAGAAAACAATTTGCAAATATGGAAAAGAAATACAGAAGTATTATGTCCATATGCCAACTATTTGTAGGATGCTTGGTGGGTCCCCATGCCCACCACCTCTGAGTATCTGTCCTCCCACTTGTTCTTCTCTGCTAATGCATGTCCTCCAGCCCCAGACATCAGAGTGATGCTTCTAAAGCACTTATCTGACTATGGTACACCCTCATGCTTAAAAATCACCAACTCCCCCCATTCTCTACTGCAGGGCTTCTCAGCCTGGGCACTCTTGACATTGACAGCCAAATATTTCTTTGCTGTGGGGCTGTCCTATACAGTGTAGAGTGTTTAGACGCATCCCTGGCTCCTGCCCCACTAGATGCCAGTAGCACCCCCCTCCCATTGTAACTAAAGATATCCATGCCCTAAGCTCTGGAACCTGTGAATATGTTAGGTTACATGACAAAGGGGAATTAATTTGCAGATGGAATCAAAGGTTGCTAATCAACTGACCTTAAAATAATGAGAGTATCCTGGATTACCTAGGTGAACCCAATGTAATCACAAGGGTCCTTAAGAGAGTCTAAGGGAGAAATGACTATGGAAGAGGGTCAAAGGGATGCCACATGGCTGATTGTGAAGATGGAGGAAGGGGGCCAATAGAAAAGCAAAGGAAAAGATCTCAAAGCCTTCAGAAGGAACACAGCTCTACCAACACCTTGACTTTAGCCCAATGAGACCCATTTCAGACCTCCAACCTCCAGAACTGTAAGGTAATAAGTTGTGTTGCTCTAAGCCACTAAGTTTGGGGTAATTTATTAAGGCAGCAATAGGAAACTAATACATCGCCACACCCAGTTGTGACAACCAAAACTGTCTTCAGACATTGCTAAATGTCCCCTGAGGACAAAGTTCCAGGTTGAGAACCACTGCTCTACAAAATGTAGAGTCCAAACTCCTGGGCCATGCACAGTGGGGCTCTTCATAACTAGTGCTACCCAACCTGCTGAATACCACTACCCAGCACAGCAAGATACAGCCTATGCTCCAGGCACACCAAACTTCTAACTTCAGTAACACTATATCCTCTCACCTCTTTGCCGGTTTGAGGCCAACAGGTGCCTTAGGTGGTGGGCAATGTGCATTGGCCCTTGTGCCATTTTTATCTGTGCCCATGGTTAGTTATCATGCCCCAAAATATGTGTCTGCCTTCTGGTTTCATTAGGTGACTATGTAAAAAGCCATATGACTGCTATATACATTAAACTGCAGATGTCCTAACCTCCTCCTCTGAAAAAGTTATTTCACTTAAGCCCCTCCAAGTCCTCTTTATTGGAAACTCTGACTTCCCCAACACTGCTGTGCCTCTGCATGTCCACTCCTTTCTCTTTCATCAAGGAATTACTTCCCTTTTTTTTCTTATAAATGGCAGTCATCCTTGATAATCAAGTATTCTCTGTACAGTGAAGCCTTTTAAGACTCCCTAAAACACAGTGGGTCATCGCCACCCCCAGTCCCTCATGGTGCTGACTCTTCTGCACTATTATTTGATTTATCTGTCCTCCTCATTAGACTGTGAGCTCTTTAAGTGCTGACACCATATTTTAGCTTCTCTGCATTCCTGGTACCTAGAGAAATGCTTGTGCTCAAAAAGCACTTGTGGCATGAATGAAGAAAAGAAGTCGTGGATAGAAAGAAATCATTTTAATTATAGGTTATTGAAGCTGGCAAACTCATAACCCCAGCTCAGATCCATGACAATTAGGAGGACCCCAGGGTTGGAATGAGACCTCACTCCCTTGTCTGTGATCAGAATCAGGGACAGAGCTTGGCTGCTGAGAACACAAGTTGAGTAGCATGTAATAACTGTCACCATGTACCATTTATGCCTTTGTCTTCTCTGTTTTTCTACTCAATAGATATTCTACCCAGCATGTCCACGAGTCAGTTTTGTTAAAGCAATCCTGAAACACATAGTAAGGAATATTAATATAGTCACAGCTGATTTTGTCTAACACCTCCTGGTTATAGGCCATAAAATGGCCATTTGTGAGCTTTGAGTGAACACAAGTCATCGAGCAGCAGGCATTTATGAGAGTCTTGGGAAAGGGAGCCATTGTATGAACAATTCAGTTTAAAACTGGAGAATCTGCTGAATGAACTAAGCAGAAATGGTTGTGGTCCATTACTGGCCAAACTGGAATGAAGGTGAATTCTCAGGTTTGCCTATGGATTCAATGGAAAAGAAAGAGAAAAGTTCAACAAACCATAAGAGGTCCATGGAGTCTGCAGTCATTACTCTAGGGGGATCCTCTTGGTTTTAAAATTGGACGATGGCCCCAGAGAAACTTTATGCCAGCCAAAAGCAATTCTCTGGCCACTCACTACATGGCCAGCATGGAGTGCTACATGAAGCCACTGGTACAGGGGTTCTTAGTGGGGTGATTTTGACCCCTATGTGACATTTGGCAGCGTCTGTAGACATTTTTCATTGTCACACTGGTGAGCAGGGTTGTTATTGGCATCTAGCGGTTAGAAGCCTGGGATGCTGCCGAACATCCTTCAAGGCACAGCACAGCCCACCACAAGAAACCATTCTGCCACAAGGTCAACAGTAAAGAGGCTGAGAAGCCCTGAGCAAGAGCAACCAGGAAAAGCACAAGAACCAAACCTGTCTGAATCAGATCTCCACTCCAGAGCGCATAAGTAACCTTGCAAGCTCATTCAGTGGGCTTTTGACATCATTAGCAAAGATTCTCTTTTAGGACAAAGGACCCAGCTTGCCTGCAAGTGAGAAGGACACACAGTGCTCAACAGGATGAATTGCCTTGGTTTTTGAGAGGGTTCCAGGGTATTAAACCTTTGAAAGGTAATCCAAGCCATTAAATTCCAGACCCAGGGGTTATGTTAGGATATTTGGGCCTCTACTAAACAAAACCAGCCTTGGAACTTCATTCCATCCAATCACTCCATGTCTGCCTCAAGAATAAAGGGATTACACACACACACACATACACGTGAACGTTTTATGAGAAATTTTGTTCTTTTGCTAGATGGCTATGTACTTAGTTTTAACCATTGGAAAGCGGTGAAAGTCACAGTAGATGAGCTTGCAAACTGCCCCCATACTGCACAGAACAGTGAGAAGCCACCCAGTAGTGATGCAGCTCAGATATTTGTCCATCGATTATGAGATTTCAACAGATAAGAAGATCATCTTATCATGATTATCTACAGTAGACTGCCTTTTGGTCAGAACAGCATCTGCATACTATATTACAAGTATGTACAGTAGCTAAGACAAGCAGGGACATTTTTAATGATGCAACTGGGTTGAATCGTGAATGTCAGTAGCCATCTAATCCAAGAAATTGGCTTGCTTTTGCATTCTCTCTCTCTCAGCTCCTACAGATTATCCTGGTAATGTGTACTTCTGATACAGAGCGGAATCCAACCCCTTTGAGAGACCAAGAGAAATTCAACAGTCATATTTTTGATCCTCTTTCTAAGGTTGAGTTCTCGGGTTTGTAGAGAAACCCTTGCTTTCTGACTTGTCTTCTCTTTCTACTGACTATCTTCCTCAAGAAAATAGGCAGAACAGTCAGCAATGTTTATTCATTTTGGTAATCTCTACTCCCTACCCAACAGCGGCAGTTACTTTGACACAGTAACTCATATTTTATTAACATGTGATGCTAATATTTCTGCTAGGCACTGCTGATTTTCTAAGGTAGTCTATTAAAAGCTGAAATCTCATATAGTTATTTCATGTTAAGAGAGCGAGGTATGATCTTGGATTCTATTTTCAAACTGTTTTTCTTGGTTGTGTTTCCTTTATTTAGTCTAAATCTCCAGCAATTATATGGTATTTCATTTCATTTCTGTAATTCTAACTGTACTTTGAAATATTTAATTACAACTGATGGAATGTCCCTTCCCTTATGGAAACAGATCCAAGGCAAATCTATAGAGTTTGTGGACTGAAAGACAGTTGTTCATTTTTAAAACAACTAGTATTTATTCTCTAAAAGCATTCTGCTTTCCACATACCAGTCAACCAGTTCCAAGTAGTTCTCGTCTCCATTCTTCTTAACCAGAGAGCAAACATTTTAAATGTACCAAATACCTCCCTCTGAGTTCCCCATTTATTAATGATTCCTAATTCACATATTTTTCACTAACTACTAGTTGTCCTTAGTGGAATCTGGACATATTTCCATGATCTTCCACAGCCTCAAGCACAGAGTTTTTTTCTTCTAGATTCAACTAGTAGTCAGTACCACAGATTTCTTCAATTAGACCTTTAGGGAGAAGAAAAGATCAAAACTAGAGAATTCTACTAGTTACTCCTCTCTGCCACCCAAACACACAGACCAACACACACAAACAACAACACTCTCCAGAAAAATGTTCCTGAAGTCTCTGTAGAACAACCAGATGGCAGACATATTTCAACATTTATTTCATCTAATCCCTGCAAGCAGCTTAGAAATAGATCACTTGAGTTCCAAAAAAATATCAATCTCAGGTGAAGGGATAAGATACCCTTTAAAATTGCCTGCAGCGCAAATAGGAAAACAGAATACACACCATCCTTTCCTCCAGCTCCCACCACTGCTCCAAAGTAGAGCCAAGTCCTAACAAGACACACGCGGGTGGCCACTAGGGACATCCCATTTAACCAGCCAAAGAGGAACAGACACACCATGGAAACTCCTCAAGAGGTCCCCGGCTCTGTAAATGTGATGGAATTAAAGAACTGCCCAGGTGTCCAGCCTTCGTCGGCCTTAAGGACGCAGGCACTGGACCCTACCTCGGACTTCCACACGACGTAGGGGTGGCCTTGGCTGTTGGGTGGGGACTGGAACTTTCTCTGCTGGAGCCACCGCCTGGGAGAGGCGAAGATGCCGTTGGGGCCTCCCGCGGAGGAGCAGAGGATGGCGCTGCGGCCACTGCCTGGACCAGCCAGGACGGAAGGCAGGTCCCAGGCCATGCTCTTCTTGAGGCCCCCGCGACCCAGGGGTACTTCATAGTCAAAGTGGAAGCTGCTAGAAGGTGACTTCTCCTGCGGGGTGCTTGGTGTGGAGAATGACGAGCAGAGGGGTCTAGGGGACGGGAGTCGGTTGGTCCGGAGGGGTGGGCCCCGAGGAGAGGCCGCCGAGCGGGAGCCGAGACCCTCGGCCGTGGACAGCAAGGTGCAGAGGCGGCCCCCGGTGGCCCCCCGCGAGCCGCCCTCCAGGCCTGCCTCGCCCCCACAGCCGCCGATCAGGGCCGGGTCCAGGCTCCGGGTCTGGCGCAGCTTCCTCTTGGAAAAGCCCTTGGCTGAGGCCGCGCCGCCCGAAGCCGGAGAGGAGCAGGAGAAGACACTGTGGAGCAGGCTCTGCGCGGACATCTCGGCGGGGCTGTGCCCGAGGGCCACCTTCTTCCGGCTCGCCGCCGAGGATTTAGGGCCCAGAAAGAAAGGGGGCTCGGGCGAGGCTGTCAGGCGGGGCCAGCCCCAGGCTCTTAGAGGGCGGCGGAGGGCAGTGCCCGGCTCACGCGCCCCCAGCGCGCTCCAAGCGCCCCAGCGGGGGCAGCAGCAGCAGATCCATCACCAGCCTTCTAGGAACAGGGGTCGGGGGTCCTGAAGCTGCTAGAACCTTCCTCCAAGCGCAGGGGGTAAGGAAGGAAAGGAAGGTCAGGCGCCAGCTGGTTTCCCAGCTCCAGCCCTCCAGCGCCACTCCCCCTTCCCAGCCGGGGCCGGAGACGCCGCGCTCCCACTCGCTGGCTCAGGACAGCCTCGGAGTCTCCAGCAAGCTCCTCCTCGCGCCCTGAGGACGGTCCCCAGGGCTGGGGAGGAGGCCTCCTGGGTGTGCGCCCAGGGCGCATCCGTCGCGCTCCCTGCGCGGACAAGGACTCGCTCTGGCACTGGAGCTGGGCGCCCGAGCTGCGCCCGTGCTGCACAGGAGGCGCGTCCGGCCCCGTGAAGTTGCGCGTATGGCCTCTACTAGGCTGGTGCACCCACTCTTCCGGCTGGCTAGGCGAAAGGGCGTCTCCAAGTTCCAGGTTCCAGTGGGGTGCCAGTCTTGCTACACAGTGGGGAAACGGGGCACGCTGCGCCCAGGGTCATCCAGGGGCTGAGTGGCTACAGTGGAAGAGAATTCCTGGCTGCGTTCTGAGAGCTAAGGAGAGAGCCCCAGGGGCGGGTGCCCATGCCCCACCGGAGAGGGGCGCTCGATATTCACTGCCCAGCCTTGGGCCGAGGGCGGGCACGGAGATGTCCCCACGCGCTCACGGTAGAAGCCGTGGGAAGGGCGAGGTCGGGAGGGGTCGGGAGGGAGAGAAGCTGGGTCTGGAACTGTGCCGGAGAAAGAACGTGGAGTTTTCCAGGCGCCAAACTTGGGAGCCGCGCAGAGTGCGCGCCGCTCGCCACTGATACGGGGTCTCCAGGGGATACAGCCTAAGGACGGAAGTGCGGACCTTCTCCCCCCCCACCTCGTCTCCCCTCCCCCAGGTCAAGGGGGACGCCAGCTCCACTCACGTTTCTGGAAAGGAAAGGAAGTGTCAGATTGCACCCCACCCACTGGTGTCAGATGGGCAGCCCAGGACCGGTTGCTCTGTAGTTGGAGTTAAATCTCCTGCCTTCCCTTTTTTCCCTCCTGCTGGTTTTGTTTTAAAAAAGGAAAGATATTCAGTTCACACGCAGCAGCTGCCAATGAATGGGCTGGAGATGGGAACCTACTAAGAGAAGTGGGGGAAGGGGCTCTCGCCTTGCGAGGGTCGTGTGTTGTAAATGTACTCGAGGAGGAGGGGTGAGGCCGGGCAGGCGCCAGGAGCAGTGTCAGCCCAGAGGCTGAGGAGATTGGCGCTCACAAAGCGATTGGTCTCCGGTTCGAGTTCGGCTCCGGGATGCCTCTGGGCTCAGCACACCACGGCCACATTCCTGAGAAGCTAGAAAACGCTGGCAATGTCAACACTCCCTGTTTAAAAAGGGGTCTGACAGCAGCTTCCCTTCTACTGCCCGACCCCTGGAATGTGTAAAGCACAAAGTCTCGCCTCCTTCTTGGAGGGCTTTAGACACACCATTTAAGTTTTCCAAGGTATCTATCTTACAACTTCTCAACAGGGGAGCAGACAGGGTACTGGATATGCCTTCTTACTTTAACTTTGGGTGTTCTCTTTTACAACTTCAGGGTGAAGAGAATTTTATGCAAATGTAAAGGTGGCTAACTTAGAATGAATGTATACATACAGATGTTTGACACAAACATTCACCTTGTGTATATATCAGAATTGTCCAACTTTGATTTTTGAAGACTAAATTACCTATACAAATTTCAGGAGGGAAATTAATTTATCTTTTTTAGAAGTGTGATATTCCTAGATATTGGACTGTCTAGGAGTAGGCACCTCATGAAGTCTAACAAAAGAATTTGATGCTTCCACAAAGACTTCATTCGACTACCAGGATCCCTAATGTATATGTATGTGTAAATGTAACTGGACAGATTGCACCCAGAGATTTCCTTATGGTAACTTGATCTGCTGCCTGAAGACAGAAAGACATACAAATTCCCCACCACCCTCACTGCTGTCCATCTCTTCTCACCCTGAAACTTCAGTACTCTCAGTGGTTGACGATTAGGTGTGCTGTGAAGAGGCTCAGCATTTAAAATCACTTACTCCCCTACCTGACTACAACACAGAAAATTACATTTGGGGGATTGTTGGCATTTGCTTTCTTCCCTCCTGAAACAAGTCGACATTCGAAGTAAAAGAGGGCCCATCTTGCCAGCCCTGTCCTTACTTAACAATACCTTGTAACTTGTCACTAGTAGTGAAAACACTTAATGTCTCTACCGTTTGGATACCATTGCACAGAACTGGTTATGCCTCATTGGATTTTGGCATTTGAAGTAGATGATTAACAGGGTCACATTTCAAAAGACCACTTACAGCTCAAGGTGATTAGGCAAATGTAACTTATGATTCATATACGTTCTATTGGGGTTGAAAATGGAACCCTGCCATAATTATGTATTGCTAATAAGAATACCCTCCAGGCAGGAAGTCATATATTCCTGGTTGTGGAAGTTGGAGAGCCAAGGAGAAGAGGGACTCTAATATTGGCGCTTGGGTCTTAGAGAGGACATATCCAGTTAATTCATCATTATGTTTCCACCAGGTCCTGACCCTCCGTTAGCCTGAGGCTTGTGTCATTCTTGGGAACAATGCTGTTTCAAATATTCATAAAATGAAGCCTTGGGCTCCTTTTTAAACACCCAGTGTAAGTATGTATGCTTTTAAAACACAGGGGGTCATACTCTTATAGATGTGATGAAAAGAAAATTACAATAGTTCCATGAGAACCTAAAAAAAAAAAAACGGGAGAAATGTAGTGGTTCTTTTAGAAGAAAGATTTTGTTAACAAAATTATTTGGATTTTTTAAAGCCATTTTTAAAAACTATTTTGATTTCCAACCTGCTGTTAGGTTTATTTTGCAGTCATTTTGGTTTATGGCATATTTATTCATTCTTAGGGCATCTTATTTTACTTTTGTTTGTTATATAAACCCTTTGCTTATGTAGACCCAACTCACATTGGCCTCTCTGACTGACTTCCATTTCATGCCAAACTTGATTAGGGAAGATCTGAGTTTCACTTAGCAATTTCAAAAATGGCTGGTTTTGTAAAATTGATCCCGAGAATCTTGCTTACAATTCATCAGCCTGCTTCTGAAGCAATATAACTGGTGGCCTAAAAATAAATGGTTTTGAATATATATACTTTAAAAATCAGGTCTCTATGACTTCACTCCTTTACCAGGGCACTTGCTATTGAAAAGTGTCCGTATTTGTTTGTTTTTTCCTCAGAGCCGAAGTTAACCAAAGCCTTAGGATACCTTTCATTAAAGGGCAGAACAGTCTGTTCATTGTTCATTCCCTGTTATAATTATCCTAGAAATTCAGGATAAAAAATATATCTATTCCATCTGGTCATGGCACAAGAATATTCTAGTTAAAGTTCTAGGGTCTTGGTCTGACATCAAGGTATCCTTTTATCAAGGATCCTATAAAACTCAATTTTCTTTCTATTCTCTTGAGACAGTGTTCTACAAACACATCTTACTACCAAAGGATATTTCTGTTAAACCGAAATTTCCTTTTTCTTAACTTTATCCCTTGAAATTTTTCTTATCTCCAGCCAAAATTCCTCTTTACTCTTGGTGTTTAGACCCCCAAGCTATCTAGATTTTTGTCATGCTCCTTGGGTCTGACTCTGGTTTGGCTACACTATAAAGTTCATATTTTCCTTTAAAAGCATCATTGTAGATGATCTCCTCTGGATTCCCTCCAGTTGCTTCTTTCTTTTCAGTCCTGAGGTCCAATATTCCAGGTTGGGGCATCCTATTTTGCCCTTGTTTGTTATAAAATCCCGTTGCTTATATAGTCCCAAATCACACTGAACTTCATGATTGACTGGCATATAATATTTCAGACTTCTATCTGATTGGCTCCCAACTCTTAGTCAGCATTGCTGATATTTGTCTTATACTGCTGGTGCCTCACAAACTGATTGTGATCCCTCTGATATCATTTCTACATTTTTACTGGTATCTGGGGTAATCAGTTCACAGCATCTCACTGTCCCACAGAAGAAGTCAAGGGTTCTGCCTCCAGGCTTCTGAAACACGAAACGGGAACAGGTTTTTTAATTTGCATGATACGGAATATATGAGCAACGTGTGGAGAACTTTTACAAGACTTAAAGATGCTAATTACATTAAAAGCCAGACTGCCCCATGCCTAAATTACTTCTTGATTGTAAGCAAGGAATTTTTTTGCCACTGAACAAAGAATGTTTCTTTAGATTCCTATTCTATCATCTCCCTGAATGAATATAAGTGCAGAGCCACTTAAACTATAATTGACAAATGTCAGTGTAGGTAACTCTAGAGTCATGGTATAGATCTATATGAGTAGGATTAGCAAATCTCACTCTCTTAAACACCAACCCAGCACTGAGGAACAGTGATCATTTTCCAAAAATGGAAATGCTGTCATAGTTATTCTCTAGAAGGAGAATAAAATGATTTGCAAGATATAAACACATTTCAGAGCTTGTGTCCTTGGTACTATGATGTGAAAAGACTAAGATATAATTTCCACCCTTCACCTAAGAGACCAATTTAATATTATAACACCAGAAGAGATACTAGAAAAAAATCTTTATGCCAACACTAACGGGAAAAAGCGCTGAACATATCTATACCATTTGCTAACCTGAATTTAGTGTTGTACTCAGATCATCTATGCAAACAACTTGGTCCTAACCCTTTAGTCATAACAATATAATAGCAACTAACATTTGTTGGAACTTACTCTATGGCAGGCGCTGGGCTGAAATCGTGCATGCACTACCCAAATCAACAATAACTCACACACACTCACAAAGCTATAATAGCTATAATATTTAACCGCCAATTTTATCGATTAAGAAAACCAAAACCTAGAACATTCCCACAGGTCACCCCCAGTTAAGTTGCAGAACTAGTATTCAAGTCCATGTTATCTAACCTCAACCACTAACTTTTGTAGGACTAACTGCAAATTAAGAAGCCATTCAATGTAGAAGTGCTTTGGGAACATTTCTGAGTGGATTTTAATTTGTTGATTTCTCATCTAGCTGTGTGACTTTGGGCACATCAATTCATGCCTCTCATTTTCACTTCCCCCTCTGCAAAATCATGTCCACTTCAGAAGGCTTTCAAGATGAGTAAATAACTTAATGTATACAGCATGATTAGCACAGAGCATTCTGGAGAGAATAAGCATAGTGACATAGGGTAGCATAGTGATTATTACTATAATCTATAAAATCTATAGTTTTTAAATTACTTATGAATCTAGATATATTGATTGATCATCCCTAATGTAAGTTCACCTGGTCTTACACCCAAAAGACCTACTCAAACATTTCTGATTTCTTAATGAATTGTTTGTTTAAAATTATTTTTAAAAGACTCATGGTCAACCCAGTTATTAGTCAATACCTGGAATTTTCATCACTCCCCACAAGTTTTAATGAGATGTTATCAACACAGTCTTTCAAGGCAGGGCACCTTTTTTAGTTAAATGAAGGACAGTTTGGGATTCTCCACTCAGAGCAAAGTGTAGGAAATTTTTTGCCTTCTATTACATTTATGTATCAACAGGCCAGTGTTTTGGATCAATTTCACATTACCTAGACTTGGAACCATGAACCCTCTATTTTATTGAAGTATAGTTGTATACAATATTATATTGGTTTCAGGTGTACAATATAATGATTTGACAATTATATAATTATGTAATGCTCACCACAAAAACTGTAGTTACCATCTGTCACCAAAGTTACATTATTACTGACTATATTCCCTACGCTGTACTTTTCATCTCTGTGACTAGTTTTACAATCAGAAGTCTGTACCTCTTTATCGTCTTCAACCCTATTTCACCCGCCTCCCCCATACCCCTTTCTTTATAGCAACCACCAGTTTGTTCTCTTTGTTTATGAGTTTATTTCTGTTTTGTTCATTCATTTTTTTAAGGTTCCACATACAAGTGAGATTGTGTGGTATTTGTCTTTCTTTGACTTAATTCACTTAGCGTAATACACTCAAGGTCTATCCAAGTTGTCAAAAGGCAAGATTTCATTCTTTTTATGGCTGAGTAATACTCCACTGTATATATGTACCACCTCTCCTTTATTCATTCATCCATCAATGGGCATTTAGATTGCTTCCATATCTTGGCTATTGTAAATAATGCTGCAGTGAACACAGGGGTGCACATCTTTTCAAATTAGTGATTTTGTTTTCTTCATCTAAGTGGAATTACTGGGTTGTACGGTATTTCTATTTTTTATTTTGTGAGGACTCTCCCAACTGTTTTTCATAGTGGCTGCACCAATTTATATTTCTACCAACAGCACACAAGTGTTCCCTTTTCTCCATATCCTAACAAACACTTGTTATTTCTTGTCTTTTTGATACTAGCCATTCTGACTGGCATAAGGTAATATCTCATTGTGGTTTTGATTTGCATTTCCCTGATGATTAGTGATGTAGAACATCTTTCCATGTGTGTTGGCCATCTGAATATCTTCTTTGGAAAAATGTCTATTCAGGTCCTCTGCCCATTTTTTAATCAGAGTATTCAGGTTTTTGGTGTTGAGTTGTATGAGTTCCTTAGATATTTTGGATATTAACCCCATATTGGATATGTGATTTGCAAATATCTTCTCCCATTCAGCAGGTTACCTTTTCATTTTGTTGATGGTTTCCTTTGCTGTCCAGAAGTTTTTTAGTCTGATGTAGCCCCACTTGTTTATTTTTGCTTTTATTTCCCTGACCTTTGGTATCAGATCCAAAAAAAATCACTAAGACTGATTCAGTGAGCTTACTGCCAATGTTTTCTTCTAGGAGTTTTATGGTTTCAGGTCTTACATTCAAGTCTTTAATCCATTTTGAGTTTATTTTTGTATATGATGTAAGGTAGTAACCCCATTTCACTCTTGCATGTAGCTGTCCAGTTTTCCCAACATCATTTATTGAAGAGATTGTCCTTCCCTCATTATATATTCTTGGCTCCTTCATCCTAAATTAATTGACCATATATGTGTGGATTTATCTCTAGGCTCTCTGTTCTGTTTCATTGATCTATGTGTCTGTTTTTATACCAGTACCATATTGTTTTGATTACTACAGTTTAGCTTTAGTAGTATAGTTTGCAATCTGGGAGTGTGATACCACCAGCCTTGTTTTTCTTTCTCACGATTGCTTTGACTGTAGTCTTCTGTGGTTCCATTCAAATTTTAGGATTATTTGCTCTAGTTCTGTGAAAAATGCCATTGGTATTTTGATAGGGGTTGTGTTGAATCTGTAGATTGCTTTGGGTAGCGTAGCCATTTTAACACTTCCAGTCATGAGCATGGAATATCTTTCCATTTATTTGTATCTTCTTCAATTTCTTTCATCAATGTCTTACAGTTTTCACAGTACAGGTCTTTTACCTTGTTGGTTAAATTTATCCTAGATATTTTATTCTTTTTGATGCAGTTGTAAATGATATTGTTTTCTTAATTTCTCATTCTGCTAGTTCATCATTAGTATATAGAAATACAACAAATTCCTGTATATTGATTTTCTATCCTGAAACTTTACTGAATTCATTTAGTAGCTCTAATAGTCTTTTGGTGGAGCCTTTACGGTTTTCTATATAGTATCATGTCATCTGCAAATGGTAACAATTTCACTTCTTACCAATTTGGATGCCCTATATTTCTTTTTCTTGTCTGATTGCTTTGGCTAGGACTTCCATTACTAGGCTCAATAAAAGTAGGAAGGGTGGGCATCCTTGTCTTCTTCTTAATCTTAGAGGAAAAGCCTTCAGCTTTTCACCATTGAGTATGCATGAACCCTCTCTTTAAAATAGGCAATCAGTTGACATTTTCATATCCCTCTAGTTATTATGAAGATGTGTAACAATTTCTTCTGACATTATATTCAGAAACCTAAATATCCACTCTTATTCATCTTTCTCACTTTTCCCCACTGCATGTGTCTAATTTCACCATCCCTCACCAATCATGAAAAACCTTAAGAAAAATAAAAATCCAAGGAAGAGAAAAAATTCTCATTTCTGTGTCAGCATCTGCACTGAACACAAAAAAGCTACTTGCAACACTGTCCATTCTGCCATTTTCTGTGTGAATATTATCAATGTGTTCTGTGTTTTCTAGTATTTCATCGTTATCATCTCAATTTTATTTTATTTTATTTTTTAACTTATTTTGGTATCATTAATCTATAATTACATGTGCAATATTATGGTTATTAAACTACCCACTACATCACGTCCCCCCCACCAACCCCATTACAGTCACTGTCCATAAGTGTAGTGAGATGCTATAGAATCGCTACTTGTCTTCTCTGAGTTGTACAGCCCTCCCTGCGCCCCCCCAACATTACATCTGCAAACATAATGCCCCTTTTTCCCTCTTATCCCTCCCTTCCCACCCATCTTCCCCAGTCCCTTTCCCTTTGGTAACTATTAGTCCATTCTTGGGTTCTGTGAGTCTGCTGCTGTTTTTTTTTCTTTCAGTTTTTTTTTCTTTGCTCTTATGCTCCACATATGAGTGAAATCATTTGATACTTGTCTTTTTCGGCTTGGCTTATTTCACTGAGCATAATACCCTCTAGCTCCATCCATGTTGTTGCAAATGGTAGGATTTGTTTTCTTCTTATGGCTGAATAATATTCCATTGTGTATATGTACCACATCTTCTTTATCCATTCATCTACTGATGGACACTTAGGTTGCTCCCATTTCTTGGCTATTGTAAATAGTGCTGCGATAAACATAGGGGTGTATATGTCTTTTTCAAACTGGGCTGCTGCATTCTTAGGGTAAATTCCTAGGAGTGGGATATCTGGGTCAAATGGTAACATCTCCTCAATTTTAAAAGGCTGTTTCACATAAGCACACTTGTCTACCCTTTCACTTACATGTTTATTTATTGAGCTGGTATGAATATAGTACTTCTAAATATCAACACTTTTGTTTTCAGGGTACCTGTTAGTAACACAGGTGAAAAGCAAGGTTTTATAAAATCCTAAGCCAAGTTGCTGTATGAATGTGTTTAGCACAGTCCCCGGGGCCATGTATGAAACAAACAATTTTTATTTACCTGTAGCCAGCATTCAAAAGAATCTTCCAACATCAAATCGTAAATGCGTGACTATCATCAGTTTTGTTTTTGACTTTGAAATTTGATCTGAAGAGACTTTTAATAATACAAGTTGGCTAACAACCAAATTCAATTCTGGTTTATAAACATTTTTGAACATGCACTTTGTGCCAGTAGCATTCCTTCCTTGTTAGTTCTACTTCTGTCTTTGTGGGTGAAGGTACACTTGGATTCTCAAAGTAAGTTAATTTTATCTGAGCTTAATATATGATTCAGCTGTACTTAGTTACTTAGTTTTTAACATCTTCCCATAGCATATGTTTTAGAACTACTTTTAAGGATAAAGAACTATGTAATAATGTGAACAATTTTTAATATTTTGTTAATGACTGTAAAGTTTTTATAATCTAAAAAGTTTTCAGTATTTCTAATTTTTAAAAGTAACTAAATAATATAAAAAAGTAACTAAATAAGCTTTTCCTCTGGAATTTTCATTTTCTTCTCCAGATTTCCCAGAATCTTAACTTCTCAATATTGAATGGGAACAGAAGAAACTATATGCCCAACATTTTTCTAGTGACATGATAGGTGGGGTATGGAAGAGCATGGGGGGAAACAGGTACTGTGCCTAAGGCATTTATCTCTTTCTCATCTACTTTATTAAGGAATAATCTACATACAATAAATTGTACTAATGAATTTTGAAAGGTGTGTGTACCTATGAAGCCACCACCACGATCAAGATACAGAAAATTCCCATCACTTCCTGCGTGTGCTTTTATTAATGTTCCAGGAATATTGACAACTAGATTTTACACTGTGTAATGGTTGAATTGTGCCTTCAGTCAATATAGAAAAGGAGGGGGAACGATTAAATAGAAAGCAGAGCTTTTTACTGCTTTTAGTAGGTTGAAGTGTTTCCCCAAAATAGATAAGTCCAAAGCCCTAATTCCTGGTACTGGTGAATATGACCTTATTTGGAAATAGGGCTCTGGCAGATATAATCAAGTTAAGATTAAGTCAGACTGGATTAGGGTGGATCCTAAATCCAATGACTGGGGTCTTAATAAGAGAAACCAGAGAGCAGTTTGGATACAGACAAACAGAAATACATGCACACACACACGGGAAAAGGCCATGTAAAACTGGAGGCAAAGATTGGAGTAACATGTCTACAAGCAGACACCAAGGATTGCTGGCTACCACCAGAAGCTAGGAGAGAGGCATGGAAGGGGTTCTCCTTAGAGCCTGTAGAAGGAACCAGTCCTCCTGACACCTTGATTTCAGACTTCTGGCCTCCTTCACAGTGAGAAAGTATATTTCTGTTATTTTAAGACACCCAGTTTGTGGTAATTGGTTACACTTCTTTAGCATAGCATACCACAGCTTGGTTCTTGTTCTGACAATTGAATAAAACCCAGAGTCAAGAAATTCATTGAGCAAAAAAGCAATCCCAGAGAATTTAAAAATAAGGCAAGAGAATGGCTAATGAATGCTTCATTGTTTTAAAAGGAAAACAATTGATTGGACATCCTGCCTAGGTGCTAAGCACAATGACATCATTGTCATAACAGAAGCTAAGCTGCAACTGGGTCCCACACATAGTTCTAGCCCTCCTTCAGGATGGCGTTCACTTTTCCCCTTGGGAAACTTCTGCCCTCCCATACATTTGTTTCAAGAAAAGTGTTTGGGGCTTGGCTTTGTGACTGATCAACAACACATGGAAACCTATCATTAGCTCAAGCCAGAAAGAGACACTCAAATCCAGAGGGCTGTAATGCTTTAGTTTATCTGTTTTTAGTATTCAATTCACTCTGCATTCAAGGAGCTGAACACACACCTGAGAAACAAATGAGTTCGAATCCCAGAACAGACCTGAGAGAAATGCCTTGAAAGGTTGGATTGGAGCTTATCAAACTCCTCACTGGGCATGGAAACCCAAAGCCCAGTAAGGTTTTTTCTAGAGAGACCCTCCAGTTGAAAAAACAGAGCTGCTCAAGTTCACAACTACATGCCCTTCATTTGCGTCTTGTACAATTTCTTGGGAATTCCTAGGGTATTTTTCACAGTTCACTGCTTTGTGGTGTGACACTGCTTAAAGACATACCAAAGAACTCCCCCCACCCCACTTTAAACATACAGGAATGAAAACAAGACACTCACAGATTGTAATAAGCATGCTGTGGATCAGGGAGCTAAATTTTAGGGGATTTCCCCTTCTTAAGCAGGAATGGCTTCATTAAGCAGTATCATGGAATTGTAACAGGTTGTTGAAGGTCTACAGAGCAGCCGGAAAACCCAAGAATGATAATCATGTGTCTAACTTTTAGGACAGGCTTAGCTACTAACTAGCCCGGTCAATTAACTCAGCTTCCCAGTCTTGGTTTAAATGTCATTTTTCTGAGCAGCTCTCCTTGACTTGTCTTCCTACCTCAGCTAAATAGGCACATGTTATATGCTCTCTGATATTCACACCTTTTCTTCATCATAGCACTAATCAAAATGATCATCATATGTTATTCATTAGTGCAGTTACGAATGTTCAAGCTCTTAACATCCCTAGAATCATAAGATTCATGAAGGAAGAGCCATCACTGATTGGTTTCCCCTTGTATTCCTAGTGCTGGAACAGCTCATATCCTGTAAGAATAGGGGCTTAATAATAATTATGTGAGAGTGATTAAAGATGGTGGCATGAGAGGTGAGACAGAGGCTTCCTCCTAAAACCTCATATAATATGAAAATAAAGCTACTACAACTACTCTTGAAAGAGCAACGGGAAAGAGGATGGCAACAAACTGCATACACCTGGAGACCAGAGCAGGCCTCGCAGAAAAGGGTAGCGTACTAAAGCTGTGGTCCTGGTGGGATCCAAGCCCTTCCCCCACCCCAGCTCACCAGCAGGAGGAACAGGAACAGAGCAGGGAGGGAGTGGAGATGTGGCACTGCTGAATACCTAACTCTGGAGATCTGCTCTGGGAGCACAAACCCACATTTCATGGTGCTTGCATGATACTCTTGTAATTAGGTACTTAGAAAGCTAAGACAGGCAGAATTCCTAGACACTAAGATTCCAGCTGCTTGTGAAAGCAGGGATCCATACCCAGCTGCTCGGGGACAAAAGAAAGGTGGGCAGTCTGAGAGACTTCCTAACAAAGAAGCCCTTAGCAAGAGGGCTGCTAAAGGGGCAAGGATTGCACAGAGCTCACTGCTCAGGAGAAAGGACAGGCAGACAAAATTGTCCGGGTGTACTCTGCCCAGCAGGTTGGGAGCTTTCACGATCTTCAGGTGCTCCAGCTCCCTGGCTGCCTACACAGCTCCAAGAACCCCTTCTGTGACAGGCAGACTAGTGCGCTTTTCTTCGGGCCAGCCCTACCAGGCTTGCAAACCAGGAAATCCTTCCCTGATGTTAGGCCAGCCAGAGGGAAGATCTGTCTACAGCAACTAAAAACGCAAAGCACAGAGGCTTATACCTATGTGCTCAGCCCACTGGTTCAGGCAGTGGAGACAGGCATAGCAGCCAGGAACCAGCAAACAGCCCTTTCCTCCCTGGAGGCACCAATACCACTCCCCTACAAACCCCACATTGCTTCAAGGGCTGAGCTGCTCCAGAGAGTAGAGCTTCGGGGCACTAGAGGGCGCCATACACAAATATGAAACGCCAAAGGAACCTGGTCTGGAGTAAAATTTTGAACACAAATCCTGAGAAAGATTTAAATGATATGGACCTTATGACTCTCCCTGAAAGGGAGTTCAAAATAAAAATCATTAACATGCTCATGGAGGTACGGAAAGATATTCAAGAACTCAGGAATGAATTCCGGTCAGAGATCCAATCATTGAAGAACACAATGGACGGTATTAAAAGCAAGTTGGATACGGTGGAGGAGACAATAAATGAAATACAAACTAGAGAAGAGGAATACAAAGAAGCAGAGGCACAGAGAGAAAAAAGGATCTCTAAGAATGAAAGAATATTGAGAGAACTGTGTGACCAATCCAAACGGAACAATATTCGCATTATAGGGGTACCAGAGGAAGAAGAGAGAGAAAAAGGGATAGAAAGTGTCTTTGAGGAGGTGATTGCTGAAAACTTCCCCAATCTGGGGAAGGAGATAGTCTCTCAGGCCATGGAGGTACGCAGACCTCCCAACACAAGGGACCCAAGGAAGACAACACCAAGACATAGAGTAATTAAAATGGCAAAGATCAAGGATAAGGACAGACTATTAAAAGCAGCCAGAGAGAGAAATAGGATCACATACAAAGGAAAACCCATCAGGCTATCATCAGACTTCTCAGCAGAAGCCTTACAGGCCAGAAGGGAGTGGCATGATGTATTTAATGCAATGAAGCAGAAGGGCCTTGAACCAAGATTACTTTATCTGGCAAGATTATCATTTAAATTTGAAGGAGGGATTAAACAATTCCTAGATAAGCAAAAGCTGAGAGAATTTGCCTCCCACAAACCATCTCTACAGTGTATTTTGGAGGGACTGCTATAGATGGAAGTGTTCCTACAGATTAATAGCTGTCACCAGAGGTAATAAAACCACAATAAAGAAAATAGAACAGCTAATTACTAAGAAAATGCAAAATTAAATTAACTATTCCCAACGTCAATCAAGGGATAGACAAACAGTACAGAATATGATACCTAATATATAAAGAATGGAATAGAAAGAAAAAGGAGGAAACAAACAAACAAACAAAGAACCTTTAGGTTGTGTTTGTAATAGCATATTAAGTTAGTTGTTAGACTTTTAGATAGTAGGGAAGTTAACCTTGAACCTTTGGTAACCACGAATCTGAAGCCTGCAATGCCAATAAGTACATACCTATCCATAATCACTCTAAATGTAAATGGACTGAATGCACCAGTCAAAAGACATAGAGTCACTGAATGGATAAAAAAAGAAGACCCATCTATATGCTGCCTTCAAGAGACTCACTTTAAACCCAAAGACATACACAGACTAAAAGTGAAGGGATGGAAAAAGATATTTCATGCAAACAACAAAGAGAAAAAAGCAGGTGTTACAGTACTTGTATCAGACAAAATAGACTTCAAAACGAAGAAAGTAGAAGAGATAAAGAAGGACATTACATAATGATAAAGGGGTCAGTCCAACAAGAAGATACAACCATTATAAATATATATGTACCCAACACAGGAGCGCCAGCATATGTGAAACAAATACTAACAGAATTAAAGGAGGAAATAGACAGCAATGCATTCATTTAGGAGACTTCAACACACCACTCACTCCAAAGGACAGATCAACCAGACAGAAAATAAGTAAAGACACAGAGGCACTGAACAACACACTAGAACAGATGGACCTAACAGACATCTACAGAACTCTACACCCAAAAGCAACAGGATACACATTCTTCTCAAGTGCACATGGAACATTTTCCAGAATAGACCACATACTAGGCCACAAAAAGAACCTCAGTAATTTCAAAAATATTGAAATCCTACCAACCAACTTCTCAGATCACAAAGGTATAAAACTAGAAATAAATTTTAGAAAGAAATCAAAAAGGCTCACAAATACATGGAGACTTAACAACATTCTCCTAATTAATCAATGGGTTAACGACCAAATCAAAACAGAAATGAAAGAATATATGGAGACTAATGACAACAACAACACAAAGCCACAACTTCTGTGGGACGCAGCAAAGGCAGTTCTAAGAGGAAAGTATATTGCAATCCAGGCCTATTTAAAGAAGGAAGAACATTCCCAAATGAATAGTCTAAAGACACAATTACTGAAATTGGAAAAAGAAGAACAAATGAGGCCCAAAGTCACCAGAAGGAGGGACATAATAAAGATTAGAGAAGAAATAAATAAAATTGAGAAGAATAAAACAATAGAAAAAATCAATAAAACCAAGAGCTGGTTCTTTGAAAAAATAAACAAAATAGATAAACCCCTATCCAGACTCATTAAGAGAAAAAGAGAATCTGCACACATAAACAGAATTTAAAAAATAATTATTATTATGAATCGATCTCTCAGCACCAGTCTCCTCATCTGGAATTTGGATCTTTAGGTCCCTGCTGACTCTTGCCTTCTGTGTCTCAGAAAAATTGAAATTATCCTCAGGCAGCAGAGGGAGCTGTCTTTGTAGATGTGACCTGTTGTGGAAGGACTAAAATAAGCAATAATGATGTAGGCATCTTCTTATCAAAACTGCTTGATATTTCATTAAATGCATGGCCTTTGAGTTGAGTATCTCCAAGTTTGGTGTACATGGGGAGTATGTGTGAGAGATAGACAGACAGACCAATCAACCAACCAATCTTGTGTACTTAATTCTTCAGAGACCTAATTCTTCCTTCAATACGTGGAGTTAATAGTTCTAAGATGTAAAGCATTTAGTACATTTTCTAATATAGAATAAACACATTACTGTTAACTATTATTAATAAAATTTATTAGCATGAATTATAGAAATAAGACACATAGTATGGCTTATCTAGGGAGGAAAGAGGGTTTAATATTTCCCAAGCACCTTTTCTGTGCCAAGAACTTTCCACAGATTATATCTACACAATATTACTGTGACATGAATATTCTTATTCCCATTTTCACCATGGCAAATCACCATAGATCAGTGATTCACACCCACATCT
>JAVSCE010016728.1:0-30779 GCA_032199065.1 Smutsia gigantea | reverse complement strand
CAATTTTTGATAATTGAGCTATATGAATATGTTGTTCTATCTATTTAAGTTCTTCCTCAGCTTTTGAGGTTAAGTCTCTAGGACTATTAAGATCTGGGGGTCCTTTTAAAATATCAAAAAGGTTTTGTAATTTATAAGTAGGAATACCTAATAAAGGTCGAATCCAATTAATATCTCCCAATAATTTTTGAAAATCATTTAAAGTTTTAAGATGATCTCTTATTTGAATTTTCTGAGGGATTATTGAATTTTCTTGAATTTTATTACCTAAATAATTCATTGGGTACTGAAGTTGTATTTTATTAGAAGCTATTTGCAAGCCCCACTGTTTTAATTCTACTTCAGTGTCTTCAAGAATAGCAGTAAGAGATAAATGTTTTAGGTAGAGCTATAAGGATATCATCCATATAGTGAATGATATAGGCTGAACGTATAGGCTGAAGAGCTCTGTGTACATAATTCTGACAAATTATCAGGCTATTTAGCATTCCTTGAGGAAGCACTTTCCACTGGAATCTTTCCGAAGGGGCTTATAAATTTAAAGAAGGAACAGTAAAAGCAAACTTTTCTCTATCTGTTATAGCTAGAGGAATTGTAAAAAAAGCAGTCTTTAAGATCAATAATAGCCTTGCTCCAATCCTTTGGAATCATAGCCGGAGAAGGGAGAGCTTGTTGTAAAGGTCCCATAGGTTTAAGAACTGCATCAATTTGTCTTTAAGTCATGCAAAAGTCTCCAATGCCCTGACTTCTTTTTTATAACAAATACAGGAGAATTCCACAGGTGTGCGGAAAATTCTAATCTGTCTAACTGAAGCTGTTCTTGAACTAGTATGTATAAGCCTGCCAACTTTTTTTTGTTAAGGGGCCATTGATCCACCCAAACAGGCGTTTGAGTGGTCCACTGTAATGGTATAGGAGCTGGCAGCCGTGTATCAATGGCCCTTAAGAAAAAGATTGAAACAATGAAGGTTCATCAAAAGACAGTGTGGCATGCCACTGCTGCATTAAATCTCGTTCCCATAGATTAATTGCTACATCTACAATTAAAGGTTTTAATAAAGCTACTTGTTTCTCGGGACCTGAACAGCGTAATGTGGCTGAACTCTGCCATACTTGAGTAGCTGCACCAATGCCTGAAACCTGAATATGTTTTTTTTGTTTGGGCCAGTTTTTCGGCCAGTGTTTAAGGGCAATTACAGACACATCAGCTCCTGTGTCTAACAAGCCTGTAAAAGACTTGCCTTGAATACAAATTTTGCATTGAGTTTTGTCAGATGTAATTTTTGTGTTAAGCCATATTTGCTTATCTGTACTCCCAAATCTACTTTGTCTCCTTTCATAAGGTGTCTTTGAAGGTGGGAGATAGGGAAGTAAAAGTAATTGAGCAATTCTTCCTCCCTGAGGTATATATAATTCTTTATCAGATGATACCATTATTTTAATTTTATCCGTATAATCTTGATCAATGACTCTGGGTCTTACTATTAATCCTTTCAGTGTCCAACTACTGCGACCTAAAAGTAATCCTACAGAATTAGTTGGTAAGGGACCAAAAATTCCTGTACTAAGTAATTGAACTCCTTGTGAAGGGCGTAAATATACAGACTGAAAAGAGGCAAGATCTACAGTGGCACTTCCTTTAGTGGCTACTCGTAAATCATGCCATGTTCTTTTAACTGGGGAAGACGCCTCTGTATTATTCTCTAGGGCCTCAGAGGCAGGCCCGGTTGGGGGTTTAAAGACTGAGACTCATTCATGGGATTTCCATCTTTGTCAAATTTTGAACAACATTCATTAGACCTGTCTCCCCTTTTGCATTTTGGGGAAACAGACGGCAGTTTATTTTTAAAATTTGATTCTTTTGTCCTCTGTTGTGATCGGCAGTCTTTTTTCCTATGTCCTTGTTTGCCACAATCAAAACATTGAAGAGACCCACAACATAAGGAGAAGTAATACCATAAGAAGTAATAGCTTGCTTAAAATCTTTTTAATGTCTTGTAAGGCATGGGCGTGTAAAGCGCTCTAACTCCCCCTTGTGGGAATTCAGGATCTTCATTAGGGTCCAAAAGGAGTTAAAGTGACAGGTGCCACTAAAGGCGTAAAATAGGCATCTAGATCACCTTCCCTTTGGGCGTTACGTATTCCTGCTGCAAAGGCAGCTGCACATGGGGCAGAAACAGAAGCCTTTCCACGAGAGGGCTGAGCAGGGCTCTCACCCTCAGTGTCTGAAGAGGAGGACGAGGAGGACGAGGAGGAGTCAGACGGATGTCGGGGGGAGGATCGTGTACTCGACTCCACCACATCAGCTAGCACTTCTATCTCTCACTCCTGCATATCCGATCTAGTATCAGAGAGTGAGGCCGTCTGCAAAGGCTGCAGAGCGAGAGGGATCAAATTACACAAAGACCAGACAGGCACAGGGATAACGTTGTCTTGTCTGTGAACCTTCTTAAAATCTCTTAAAACACTGTCCCAATCACCTTGTTTAAGAGTTCCATGTGGAGGCAATCAATCACAATGTTTTTTAATATATTTATGGATGTGAGCAAAGTCCCTTTTGGACGTTTTCACTCTTGATGTTTTTAGGAAGGCACAGAGTAACTTTCAATAATCCTGCGGTTTAGTAGCTTTAGTTTTGTTTGGCCCATTATTGTGTCCCTGACATCTCAACCCTGTCCCTACGTACGCTTTCCGGGGAGCCTTACCAGATCAATGATCTTCGGAGCTTCCCCGCTTTGAGTTTCAAGGGTCCCTGTTCAGGCGCCACTTGTCAGCTCCTCCCTGCCACCGACCCGGAGGGAAGGGAGGCAACACAATGAGATTTCGAAGACCTGAATGGACCAGCCAGGGGAGTCAAGGCATAACACCTCAAGAGTGATGCTGAAAGAGCACCGCTCACATTTATTGATCAGAAAACACAAGAGAGGTCCAGGGAAAATCATACTACATAATAATTAACAGAGGTCCGGGAAAGACCCCATTCCATAGTGATTGATGATCTACTTCTACTAACAGGAAGCAATGTAAGTGCAGTCACGTCATGAAAACAAGCATAACCGTAATATACTATTTACTTAACATAACTGTAATATACCGTATTCCTTTATGCATCAAGGGTCATACGTACGGGAACTAGTGCAGGTAAGAAGCAATAACTTATAAGTGATTAATATGAGGTGAGAAGCAAATAACTTGTAAGTGATTAATATAATTTCCCACACTCCACATCACTAATCATCAGGGAAATGCAAATTAAAACCACAATGAGACATCACCTCACACCAGTAAGGATGGCTAGCATCCAAAAGACTAAGAACAACAAATGCTGGTGAGGATGCGAAGAAAGGGGAACCCTCCTACACTGCTGGTGGGAATGTAAGCTAGTTCAACCATTGTGGAAAGCAATATGGAGGTTCCACAAAAAACGAAAAATAGAAATACCATTTGACCCGGGAACTTCACTCCTAGGAATTTACCCAAAGAAAACAACTTCTCAGATTCAAAAAGACATATGCACCCCTATGTTTATCACAGCACTATTTACAATAGCCAAGATATGGAAGCAACCTAAGTGTCCAAGAGCAGATGAATGGATAAAGAAGATGTGGTACATATACACAATGGAATACTATTCAGGCATAAGGAAGAAACAAATCCTCCTACCACTTGCAACAACATGGATGGAGCTGGAGGATATTATGCTCAGTGAAATAAGCCAGGCGGAGAAAGACAAGTGCCAAATGATTTCCCTCATTTGTGGAGTAAAACAACGATGCAAAACTGAAGGAACAAAAAAATAGCAGCAGACTCAGAGACTCCAAGAAGGAACTAGTGGTTACCAAAGGGGAGGGGTGTGGGAGGGCGGGTGGGGAGGGTGGGAGAAGGGGATTGAGGGGTATTTTGTTTAGTACACATGGTATGGGGGATCATGGGGTAAACAGTGTAGCACAGAGAAGGCAAATAGTGATCTGTGGCATCTTACTACACTGATGGACAGTGACTGCATTGGGGTATGGGTGGGGACTTGACAATATGGGTAAATGTAGTGACCACATTGTTTTTTCATGTGAAACCTTCATAAGAGTGTATATCAATAATACCTTAATAAAAAAAATAATTAAAAAAAAAAGAAGCCACCAGGAATAGGACACAGAGGCCCTTGTCTTCACTCCTATTCAACACAGCAAGGGAGGTGTCCCAGGAAGAAAAAGATGCTTCTCATGACAGAAACAAAAACTCTCTGGTACCTAGAGAGAAATATATTAGATGTACAGGGTCAATTTCCTGGCTGTGATACACTGTATGACAGTCAGCCAAGATGGTAAGATTGGGAGAAACTGATGAAGGGTACATAGGATCTCTCTGTAGTATTTCCTACATGTGCATGTGAATCTACTATTATGTCAAAATAGAAAGTAGGGAAAAGCAAAGTCTTTATGAAGAAATGATGTAACTTCACTGTGGGATATAGAAGACCTCAGTGATACGCCAGGTACATGGTAACAAGATTCAGCATTAGCAAGATTCCAATTCCTTCTAAACTGATCCACAAAATCAATGAATTGCCAGTCGAACTCAAACCCATTTATTGGTCAAATCTGATCAGCCAGACCTAAATTCACAGTGAGGAATAAGAGTTGAGAGCAGCCTAGACAATTTTGAAGAACAAGGTGAAGAACTCACTCTGTTCGAGGCCTGTTCTTAAGGTGTGCCATTTCCATGAGTGAGGTTCTGGCACAAGGAGACACAAAACACACTGAAAGATAGAAATAAAGCCGGCAACAGACCCTTTGCAAGGGAACGTGGTGTACAAAAGAAGGGAAATTTCCAGCCCGTGTTAAAAGTGGACTATTCAACCGAGAACGCTGGGACAGCTGACTGTCATACGGAAAATAGATCACTGAGCCTGTGGGGTAGGGAGGGGTTTTTAACCATAACATTCGTGATTATTAGTACGTGTGATTTCAGAACACGTAAAACTTTTATAAGGCAAAGGAAATCCATGGAAGCAAAGCAGCCTTTCTTAGATCAGACAAGAAGTGGAAAGATACATTCAGGAGAATATTCTGCATCACATTTTTAGACAAAATACAAAGTATTTCCATGGCGAAAGGCATACGTGGTAAAAGTATGTCAGAAGCAAAGGGACGGGAAGGAGGTTTCTCAGGTATACTTGTAATGTTTTCTTTATTTTTCAAATAGATTTGAAGATCGCAAAATGGTAATGCCTATTAATTCTGGGTGGTGGGTAAATATGTGTCTAGTATTTTCTGCACACTTAATATACTTAATTTAAGAAAGCACATACAACAAAGCAAAGCTAACCAACAGGAGAACTAAAGACAGACCCAACAATGGAAGGCAGAAGGCAACAAGAGTCTGCCTCCTCGCTCGTACTGGGAGAGGTAGCTGGTGTTTGTGGGAAGTCAGAGAACAGCAGTGTGAGCCTGTCACCACATGGAGTTATGAAGGTGACCGACAATAGATCTAAAACCAGACACAAACCAGAGGGGAAAAAGCAGGAGTGTGCTTTTCATTTTAAGTATCTGACCATCAGAAATACTACCATGAGCATGTATACTGTGAACAAAAGATTTTTAACAGAAAAGAGGGACAAACTTTAATGGGCAAAAAATAAAACACCCCCATACCACTCCTAAAAGGAAGTTACATACTGGGAACTAGAGCAGTTAGTTTCTGATCTCTGGAAACTTGGTGAATATTTCATTCCAGTAAAAAGAAATACTATACAAACCACTGCATACTTTGTTACCTACAGGAAACCAAAGGTAAGGCCTTCAGGCAGCAAACCAATTTACCCTGAAACGATGTTGTAATTGAGAGCAGGATGGTCTTTTGAAACAGGAGGAACAAGGGGTTCTGGTTGCCACTCTTCAATCAATTCTTCCTTTTCCTGCAGGAGAAAAGGAATTAAAATACAACACAGTGCTGGTCACGGGACAGCAGCTCCAGGATTATCTGAATTACCTCATAATGAGCATACAGCTAGAAACAAAGGTCCAGAAATGCAACAGCATCACGATCAAATTCTGTGCACTTAACCCTCACCTGTCCTGATCACAGTTCCCATGCAGTTTTGTGGGTGACTGGAAAATCTGAGAAAATTTTATTTCTATGTTCAGGATTTTCCACTGCGCGAAGAGGAAGTAAACCTATCCTGATGAGAAGACAAAGAAAGTCTACAACACAAAGGTGCAAAGCAAGACTTGCAGGTAAGTGAGCCCCGCCTCTCCTCCAAGACACTGCAAATGCCACACCCGCAGTTCTTAGAGCCATAACTGTCCGGGGAAGGGGTCAACCAGACCACTAAGCACTGTTGCCACGAGCCAACTGCAGGGATTCACAAGTAGCTGAAATACAGAAAAAGACTCTCTTATAATTACTGCAATGGGATTTAATTTGGAAATTTCTCATAGGAAGCCATGTTGTTCCTTTTACCTATTACTTAATGCATTACAAATATTTTGAGTATCTTGAGTGTCTTATCCTTTCTTGAATCAGAAAAAAAGGTAATTCTAAAATGCAGTCTGGATGTACAGGGTGAGGTGAGCACCGAAATGAACACCAATTCCTGCCTTACTTGGAGGCCCACTCTCAATGGTTCTAATCTCATAATTCTGGTAAGTGCTGTGCATTTTTCTCCTGACAGGCAACTCCAAGGCTGGGCTAAGAGCATATTCACCTGATGCTCAGGTACTCAAAAGGGCTGGTGGAACAAATTAACCAATCAATTCCTCATCTGTTTCTGCCAATTACTGCACATGAGAACAGCAGCGCAAACAAGCCCAGGGTATCTGTCATGCATGCTGTCTTCTTGCTACTGTGGACATGGATGCTAGTCAACTCTAGATAACCTAGTATTCCAGATTGTGGGTCTATGAAACTGGGAAAGGTATTTTATTTGTTAGTGTGAGTTAAACTTCAAAAACAGTTTTTTTCTTCCACAGCTTTTGGGGCAAGATGTCAGTGATTAATGAATCTGGCTCTACTAAGTTTTGCTTTCAGATGATTACTCTAAAATTACATTCAGTCGTTCTTTTAAAAATGTATATAGCCTGTACACTGTTATTTTTTAATGTTTCTAAGAATATGAGGAATGATCAACCCCATGAAAAGTATGGAAATCAGTTTCACGATCACCTAATCATTCACGAGGCATTCCTAAATACCAAGGAAAAAACATAGACACAGGATTTCTGACCTGGGTGGTCCAGTCTTAGTGCAATGTTAAGAAGGCAGTGTTCTATGGGATGCCAACCCCACCAGGTGTGCAGAAGAAAAAAAGGAGAGGGGTAGGGATCTGTGGTCAGAGTTTAGGCCATCCCTCCACACACAGGTTCAAATATCTATTGATATTCAAGGTTATAAGAAATCATGCAATGAGACTTCTTTTTAGTCTGCTTTACCCAGGTTTCCAGAACAGATTTGTGCTAAGAACTTCAGGAACATGCCTGACCATCTCATGATTAATATTATGGTCAAGACAGCAGCGGTCAGTCAGTGAGACCAGGAACCAATTTCCACATTGCTGCAGGGCTTTCACTCCACTGGAACTTTCTCCTGTGATGCTCCTGGAAGCAAAGGAAAGCCTAGGCCTGCATCTTTGTGCCACGCTCAGCGCTGCCTTGTAAACCAAAGTTTCAGAGATTTTTGTTGGGAAACATTCCTCACAGTCCCTGTCTTCCTGAGCATTCCAGCAACGCCTCAGGGGCTGGACCAGGGAACCATCCGAGTGCGAAACCAAGCAGCAGTCAAAACCGCTCTTGCCCTCTCACTGGGGTAGTCACAGGGGCCCTAACCTGAGTGAGGAGAAGCCTCTTTTCCACAAGTCCCCTCCCCCCACGGTCTCACTCCAAGTGGGCAGTGCCCAGGTCCTCCAGACACTTCTGCTTCCTGAGCTCTGTCCAGCTTAGGCTTCAGCTGGGTGCCTCACCACAGAGAACACATCGAGATTTGGTCTGGGGTGGGAGGTGGGAGGATTCCTTCCAGCTCTGAATTCCCTTTGTGAAAACACAGGGAAAACTGATGTTCAGGCTTCCAAAGTAGTGCAGCTTTTCCCAACCATCTCATGAAATCCGCACACAGACACTGGAAGTTTGGCAGCTCCCACGCTTCCCTTCTACCATCTCTTCGTAAGGCTACTGCTCACCCATGGCTGAGTACAGAGACAGTGTTCCTCTGAGTATTTACTGTATCCCTAGCTTCCTTGTATTTTGCCTATCCAACATTTCATTCCCCTTGATTTCCTAAAATTACAGAAAATATTTTAACTAGTAGAGTTCAGCCAGTAGAAATCCTATTTGGAAGGATGTAGCAATTATAAATCATACACTGAATAATAAAATATTTAATTTCTTACCTTGACTGTAAGATCAGATCGTTCTTGTAATTTGTAAGTTTTAGAGAAAAGAAGTCTAATTATCCAAAGTATTAGAATTCCTTCCAAAATAAGATGGTAAGCAGGAGCCTGAAAGTGAGTCAAAATCAAAAAAGGAAATGAAATACACACGTCTCAAACCTGCACCTAAAACTTAATATGCCTGTATATACTGCCTCCCATGACCTCTAACCTATTACTTCTTAAGATTTCCTTTCATTTCTGCCCATTCCTTTTCCCATTTCTGACAGTAGGCAATTTCTCCTACACATGAAAAATCTCGAATACCGTAGCTTTAAAACCTCTTTGGAAGAAAAAATTAATTTAAAAAAAAATCTGACACAGATTCCCAATATTATCAAACAATATCAACTATCAGATCCTTTGGGTAAATAAAATTTTTATGAGTGGGAAATGACTGTAACAAACATTTCACAGCTTCACAAGCCTTCTGCCATCCCACCTGCCATGGAGGAACTAAGGGAGTTATTTGAAAAACCACTGTCCAGAGTTTTGCACATCTCACTACATCTTACCTGATAAACCTCTTAACTTCGGTCATGGCAGAGAAAAAAAAGACTTTATAAATGCTTAAAGGAGTGGAAGGTCTTATTTCTACCTCAGTTCCCCAAAAGTATGCAGTGCTTCCAGGACAGCAGGCATAAAGATACCTCAATGAAGTATCCATGACAGGCTTTTTCACGGCACATTTCCCAGATAAAGTCCAGGCTGTAATGTTTTGAACAACTAGACACATTTAGTGCATATGGAAGACTGCAGGTATCAGCAATAAACCCAGTCAGTCAGTTACCGGGGGCTCAACTTCAATAGGCTGTCACTGGAAACTCATTTCAAAGAGGTATTTAGGAATAGAAACAAAAATTATCTTCAAACATTGGACAGAAACTGATGATGATTCACCATAGTTTAAAACAACCCAGAATGTGGGAACAAGAAAACTGCTGACAAATGTGTAGGGAGACATCCAGGTCAAGGTACAGATAACCTTCAAACTATACACATATGTCGCACAGGCACACGTCTCTTTATGGGGCACACGATACAAAACTCCTCAAATTCAACATACTGCGTGCATAGAAACTGGGGGCAAAACCAGAAATCTCTCTTTAAAATGACTTTTTAAATTTGCTTATTTCCCTTGAATAGAATTCATTTAAGAATAAGGACTCGAACGGAATTAAAGATGGCAGCATGAGAGGTGAGACACAGGCTTCTTCCTAAAACCACATATAATACGAAAATATAATTAATACAACTACTCCTGAAAGAGCAACAGGAAAGAGGGCTGCGCCAGACTACATACACCTGGAGAAAACGGCAGACCTCACAGAACAGGGTAATGTACCAAAGCTGTAAAAAACAGGACCCAAGCCCTTCCCCCACCCCAGCTCATCTGTGGGAGGAAGAGAAACTGAGCAGGGAGGGAGTTGAAGCCTGGGACTGCTGAATACCTAACTCCAGAGATCTGCTCTTGGAGCACAAACCTACAATTCATGGCGCTTGCATGACAGTCTCGTGATTACAGGGTTGGAAAGCTAAGACAGGCAGAATTGCTGGAGAGAATGAGATTCCAGCCGCTTGTGGAAAGCAGGAATCCATATCCAGCTGCTCTGGGACAAAAGAAAGGTGGGCAGTCTGAGAGACTTCCTAACAAGGAAGCCCTTAGCAACAGGGCTGCTAAAGGGGCAAGGATTGCACAGAGCTTACTGCTCAGGAGACAGGACAGGTGGTAGACAAAACTGTCTGGGTGCACTCTGCCCAGCAGTTTGGGGGCTTTGCCATATAGATCTCATATTTAAGGAGGAAAAACAAATCTTCCTCCTTAGATGATCTTCAGGTGCTCCAGATCCCTGGCTGGCTACACAGCTCCAAGGACCCCCTCCGGAATACGCAGCCTACTGCACCTATCTCCCAACCAGCCTCACCTGGTTCACAAACCGGCAGACCCTACGGTGGCATTAGGCCAGCCAGAGGGAAGATCTGCCTACAGCAACTACAAACGCAAAGCATAGAGGCTTACACCTGTGTGCTCAGACAACTGGTTCAGGCAGTGGAGACAGGAATAGCAGCTGGGTAGCAGGAAACAGCTCGTTCCTCCCCCCAGGTCCAATACACTCCACTGCGACCCCTGACATTGCTTCAGGGGCTAAGTGGCTCCAGGGAGTAGAGCTTCCGGGCACTAGAGGGCAACATGTACAAATATGAAACACCAAAGGAATCTGGTTCTGAGTAAAATTATTAATACCACTCCTGAGAAAGATTTAAATGAAATCGACCTCATGACTCTTCCTGAAAGGGAGTTCAAAATAAAAATCATTAACATGCTCATGGAGGTACGGAAAGATATTCAAGAACTCAGGAATGAATTCCGGTCAGAGATCCAATCATTGAAGAGCACAATGGACAGTATTAAAAGCAGATTGGATATGGTGGAGGAGATGATAAATGAAATGGAAACTAGAGAAGAGGAATACAAAGAAGCTGAGGCACAGAGAGAAAAAAGGATCTCTAAGAATGAAAGAATATTGAGAGAAGTGTGTGACCAATCAAAATGGAACAATATTCACATTATAGGGGTACCAAAAGAAGAAGAGAGAGAGAAAGGGATAGAAAGTGTCTTTGAGGAGGTAATTGCTGAAAACTTCCCCAATCTGGGGAAGGAGATAGATAGTCTCTCAGGCCATGCAGATGCACAGATCTTCCAAAACAAGGGACACAAGGAAGACAATACCAAGACGTATTGTAATTAAAATGGCAAAGATCAAGGATAAGGATAGACATTAAAAGCAGCCAGAGACAGAGATAAGATCACATACAAAGGAAAGCCCATCAGGCTATCATCAGACTCCTGAACAGAAACCGTACAGGCCAGAAGGGAATGGCATGATGTATTTAATGCAATGAAGCAGAAGGGCCTTGAACCAAGAATACTTTATCCGGGTAGATTATCATTTAAATTTGAAGGAGGGATTAAACAATTTCCAGATAAGCAAAAGCTGAGAGAATTTACCTCCTACAAACCATCTCTACAGTGTATTTTGGAGGGACTGCTATAGATGCAAGCATTCCTAAGGTTTAATAGCTGTCACCAGAGGTAATAAAACCACAGTAAAGAAAGCAGAACAGCTAATTACTAAGCAAATGTAAAAATTAAAATAACTATCTCCAAAGTCAATCAAGGGATCAACAAAGAATACAGAATATGATACCTAATATATAAGGAATGGAGGAGGAACAAAAAGGAGGAAGATAAAAAAAAAAAGAACCTTTAGATTGTGTTTGTAATAGCATATTAGGTGAGTTAAGTTAGACTGTTAGATAGTAAGGAACTTAGCCTTGAACCTTTGGTAACCACGAATCTAAACTCTGCAATGACAATAAGTACATACCTATCGATAATGACGCTAAATGTAAATGGACTGAATGCCCCAATCAAGACGTAGAGTCACTGAATTGATAAAAAAAAAAAGACCCATCTATATGCTGCCGACAAGAGACTCACTTTAAACCCAAAGACATATACAAACTAAAACTGAAGGGATGGAAAAAGATATTTCATGCAACTAATAGGGAGAAAAAAGCAGGAGTTGCAGTACTTGTATCAGACAAAATAGACTTCAAAACAAAGAAAGTAACAAGAGAAAAAGAAGGACAGTACATAATGATTAAGGGGTCAATACAACAAGAAGACATAACCATTATAAATATTTATGCCCCAACACAGGAGCATATGTGAAACAAATAATAACAGAATTAAAATGAGAAATAGAATGCAATACATTCATTCTAGGAGACTTCAACACTCCACTCACTCTGAAGGACAGATCAACCAGTAAGAAAATAAGTAAGGAGACAGAGGAATTGAACAACACAATAGAACAGATGGACCTAACAGACATTTACAGAACTCTACACCCAAAGGAGGCAGAACACACATTCTTCTCAAGTGCACATGGAACATTTTCAATAATACAACATACACTAGGCCACAAAAAGAGCCTCAATAAATTCAAAAAGACTGAAATTGTAACAACCAGGTTCTCAAAACCACAAAGGTATGAAAGTAGAAATAAATTATGCAAGCAAAATGAAAAATCCCACAAATGCATGCAGGCTTCACAACACGCTCCTAAATAACCAATGGATCAATGACCAAATAAAAACAGAGATCAAGAAATATATGGAGACAAATGACAACAATAATTCAACACAGCAAAACTGGGGGGATTCAGAGAAGGCCGTGTTAAGAGGAAAGTATAATGCAATACAGGCCTACCTCAGGAACGAAGAACAATCCCATATGAGCAGTCTAAACTCACAATTAACAAAACTAGAAAAAGAAGAACAAATGAGGCCCAAAGTCAGTAGAAGGAGGGACATAATAAAGATTAGAGCAGAAATAAATAAAATAGAGAAGAATAAAACAATGGAAAGAAGCAATGAAAGCAGGAGTTTGTTCTTTGAGAAAATAAACAAAATAAATAAACTCCTAGCCAGAGTTATCAAGAAAAAGAGTCTACTCACATAAACAGAATCAGAAATGAGAATGGAAAAATCACTACGGACACCACAGAAATAAAAAGAATTGTTAGCATATACTATGAAAAATTATATGCTAAGAAACTGGATAACCTAGAAGAAATAGACAACTTTCTAAAAATAAACAAACTTCCAAGGCTGACCCAGAAAGAAATAGAAAATCTGAACAGACCAATAACCAGCAACGAAATTGAACTGGTAATCAAAAACCTACCTAAGAACAAAACCCCTGGACCAGATGGCTTCAAAGCTGAATTCCATCAAACATTTAGTGAAGACCTAATACCCATCCTCCTTAAATTTTCCAAAGAATAGAAGAAGAAGGAATACTTCCAAACTCATTCTATGAGACCAGCATCACTCTAATACCAAAACCAGGCAAAGACACCACAAAAAAAGAAAATTACAGACCAATATCCCTGATGAACATAGATGCAAATATACTCAACAAAATATAAGCAAAACGAAAAAAAAACATCAAAAAGATCATCCATCATGATCAAGTAGGATTTAAACCAGGGATGCAAGGATGGTACAACATTCGAAAATCCATCAACATCATCCACCACATCAACAAAAAGAAGGACAAAAACCACATCATCACCTCCATAGATGCTGAAAAAGCATTTGACAAAAATACATCATCCATTCATGATTAAAACTCTCAACAAAATGGGTATAGAGGTCAAGTACCTCAACATCAAAAAGGCCATATATGACAAAATCACAGCTAACATACTTAACAGCGAGACGCTGAAAGCTTTTCATCTAAGACCGGGAACAAGACAGGGATGCCCACTCTCTCCACTGTTATTCAACATAGTACTGGAGGTCCTAGCCATGGCAACCAGACAAAACAAAGACATACAAGGCATCCAGATTAATATAGAAGAAGTTAAATTGTCACTATTTGCAGACGACATGATACTGTACATAAAAAACCCTAAAGACTCCACTCCAAGACTACTAGAACTAATATCTGAATTCAGCAAAGTTGCAGGATACAAAATTAACACACAGAAATCTGTTACTTTCCTATACACTAACGATGAACTAACAGAAAGAGAAATCAGAAAAACAATTCCATTAACAATTGCATCATAAAGAATAAAATACCTAGGAATAAACCAAACGAAGGAAGTGAAAGACCTGTACTCTGAAAACTACAAGACACTCCTAAGACAAATTAAAGAGAACACTAACAAATGGAAATGCATCCCATGCTCTTGGCTAGGAAGAATATTGTCAAAATGGCTATACTACCTAAAGAAATCCACAGATTCAACGCAATTCCTATCAAAATACCAACAGCATTCTTCAATGAACTGGAACAAACAATTCTAAAATTCATATGGAACCACAAAAGACCCCGAACAGCCAAAGCAATCCTGAGAAGGAGGAATAAAACAGGGGGAATTACGCTCCCTGACTTCAAGCTCTACTACAAAGCCACAGTAATCAAGACAATTTAGTTTTGGCACAAAAACAGACCCACAGACCAGTGGAGTAGAATAGAAAATCCACACATTAACCCAAACATATACAGTCAATTAATATTTGATAAAGGAGCCTTGGATATACATTGGGGAGATGACGGCCTCTTCAGCAGCTGGTGTTTGAAAAACTGGACAACTACATGTAAGAGAATGAAACTGGATCACTGTCTAACCCCATACACAAAGGTAAACTCAAGGTGGATCAAAGTCCTGAATGAAAGTCATGAAACCATAAAACACTTAGAAAAAAACATAGGCAAAAATCTCTTGGACATGAACATGAGCAACTTCTTCATGAACATGAGCAACTTCTTCATGAACATATGTCCCCGGCAAAGGGAAACAAAAGCAAAAATGAACAAGTGGACTATATCAAGCTGAAAACCTTCTGTACAGCAAAGGACACCATCAGTAGAACAAAAAGAGATCCTACAGTATGGCAGAATATATTCATAAATGACGTATCTGATAAGGGGTTGACATCCAAAATATATAAAGAACTCAGGCACCTCAACAAAAGCAAATAATCCAATTAAGAAATGGGCAGAGGACATGAATAGACACTTCTCTAAAGAAGAAATTCAGATGGCCAAGAGGCACGTGAAAAGATGCTCCACATCGCTAATCATCAGAGAAATGCAGATTGAAACCACAATGAGATATCACCTCACACCAGTGAGGATGGCCAACATCCAAAACACAAACAACAACAAATGTTGGCGAGGATGTGGAGAAAAGGGAACCCTCCTACACTGCTGGTGGGACTGCCAATTAGTTCAACCATTGTGGAAAGCAGTATGGAGGTTCCTCAAAAAACTCAAAATAGAAATACCATTTGACCCAGGAATTCCACTCCTAGGAATTTACCCTAAGAGTGCAGCAGCCCAGTTTGAAAAAGACATATGCACCCCTATGTTTATCGCAGCACTATTTACAATAGCCAAGAAATGGAAGCAACCTAAGTGTCCATCAGTAGATGAATGGATAAAGAAGATGTGGTACATATACACAATGGAATATTATTCAGCCATAAGAAGAAAACAAATCCTACCATTTGCAACAACATGGATGGAGCTAGAGGGTATTATGCTCAGTGAAATAAGCCAAGCTGAAAAAGACAAGTATCAAATGATTTCACTCATATGTGAAGTATAAGAACTAAGAAAAAAACTGAAGGAATAAAACAGCCACAGACTCACAAAACTCAAGAACGGACTAATAGTTACCAAAGGGAAAGGGACTGGGGACGATGGGCGGGAAGGGAGGGATAAGAGGGAAAAAGGGGCATTACGATTAGCAGATGTAATGTTAGGGGAACACGGGGAGGGCTTTACAACCCAGAGAAGACAAGTAGTGACTCTACAGCATCTCACTACGCTGATGGACAGTGACTGTAATGGGGTGGGTGGGAGGACCTGATGAAGGGGGTAGTTTTATAACCATAATATTGCACATGTAATTGTAGATTAATGGTACCAAAATAAATTATATAAAAAAATAATAAATAAATAAATAAATAGCCATCACCACCTTAAAGCAGACGTCAGAGTGTGCTGCCCTGGAGGGAACCAGAGGAGGTGATATGCTGCGCGACAGCCCAGCCATGCGGAAGCATCAGAGCCAAGTGTTCACCCTGATCCTAATCAGGTCATGTTATCTGACTCAATTTACAGGAAAAAGGAAGTAGAGGAACAAGTCAAATGACTTATCATAAAAAACATCTGACAAATCCTGAAGAAGGGCTTTCTACATCCTCTGTCCCTTCAACAAGTAAATGTTGTGGAGAAAAACAGGGGTCAAGTGGATAAGGGGGCCTGTGGTCAATGAAAAGAGCCTTAGGAGGCATAACCACATACAATGCATAGTCTCTGGTCTGAGGAAAGCAGCTACAAATGACATTTAGGACAACTGGGGACATTTGAACTGGACTGGGCATTAGGTGGCATTAGGGAAATATTGTTGAATGTTTGGGGTGTGGGAATAATGATGTGGTTATGTAGGAGACTGGCCTCATTCTAGTGCTTTGGACTGAATTGTGTCCCCCCAAATTCACATATTGAAGCCCTAGGCCCCAAAGTGGTGCGGCCTTTGGGAGTAATTAGGTTTAGATGAGGTCAAGAGGGGGTCGCCCTCAGGAGGGATGAGCTCCCTTATAAAAAGAGGGAGAAGAGAGAGAGCTCTATCTCTGCCATGTGAGGACACAGCTAGAAGGTGGCTGTCTGCAAAGCCAGGAAGAGAGTCCTCACCAGGTCAGCCAGAACCTTGACCTGGGGCTTGTCTCCAGACCTGTGAGAAATAAATGTCTGTTGTTTTAGCCACCCAATCTCTGGTATTTTTTTATAGCAGCCCAAGCCGACTAATACATCTAGGAGGATGCATATGGAAGAATTTAGCATAAAGTGTTAGTGTGACACTTTAAAAATGTTTCAGTAAATCACAACCTGTATCTCATTGTGTCTGTATCTTGTGTCTGTGTCTCGTTCTGCCCATGTCTCGTGTCTGCAAAGCATCTGTGGAAAAGTACTAAGAACTGTTGAATCCAAGTAATGGCAGTTTTTTCATCTTTCTACTTGTTTTCTATTCATAATCAAAGTTAGTTTTTCTCTATAATATATTTTAATTAAAAGATAATTCCTTTACTTAAATATTATATATTTTAATTAAAAGAAAAGGTATATCTTTCAATTTATGTAAGTACCATCACGTCTTCAGCAAGTGAATCATCGTAGGTTTATCATGAGGCATTGTGCAGAATTGCTGCTCGGGACTGGGCCTTTCATCCCCCATTAAAGTTTCTAGTTGGTCATTGCAGGTGGACGTGAAAGTCGCCAAATTTGTGTGTTGTTCTATAGCCAACCGTCGTTACAGGAGATACAGCCTTATACATACTAAATGCAAACTGTGTTTTTATTGAACATAGATCTCTAAGCTTCTGTTATTCGCAAGGGTCAGAACATTTTAAATCGTTGTCCAGACGAATTTCAGTCCCTCCTCTTGGCTTCTTACCAGGCCCAGAGGACCACTGGCTCGAAAGGAATCGCACCTGTTACAGCCTCTGCCCGTGGCACCTGGGATGCTGCTCTTCACCCCAAGGCTCAGCAGAACGTTGAAATTAAACTCTCTGCTTTAATTTTTAGTCCAGATTTGGGGGCAGTGCAGTCTCTCATTCCTTCATTTTTGGAAATGTGCAGGAGGTCTTATGAGGATTTATTAGCCTCATGTTCACCGAACATGCTGGGGGTTTGGTAAAATGGTGATGTCAGCTCCAGAAATTTCTGTTGTTTACTTCTAGTGGCATTTTTTAAATGGAGATGTAATTAACACACAGTAAAAGCAAACATATTAGCTGTTAGTTTAATGAGTTTTAAAATCATACACACCTGTGTAGCCACCACTCAAAATGAGAGTCCATGTCCCTTTTAGAACTATCATCCATGTCAGGCCCATCTGCAGACCATTCCCCTTGCCCTTCCGATCCATGTCCCTGCTTGCTGCTCTCCATCTTGCCTCTAAGACCCCTTTGGCACCATACCTCAGCTTCCAAAGTTTCCCTCCCATTCTGTCTCCCTGACTGAGGTGGATGAGCTCTGCTGGCTGGGGCCTCTGTCCTCTTCTTCAGACGGGACTAGGCTGTCCTCCCTTGACCTCTGCAAAATGTTCCGCAGACCCAGGTTGCCCCTCCCAGGCTTCTCCCACCAGGGCTTGCCAGTGGTAGGACAGAGCAAGCTACAGGTACTCATCAGTAGATATAATCTGATGTGGCTAATAGCCTCCTTCACCTTCACCACACACACTTCTCTTTCCAGTTGTTGTGGCACAAGAAAAACATCCTTGTCTGACTCTGCCCTTATCCACACAGAAGTAAATTAAAGGTATCAATTTCAAGACACTTCTGCAGTTGTAGAAGTGTGAAAATGATTTATTCTTTATCTCCTGTGTGGCTGGGAAGAAAATTCCCTCCAAAGACTTTATAGGCTTTGGAAGAGAACTAGCTACCAATTCGAATATATGGGGTGATTTTCCTGTCTTTTTCTTAGAATTTTTTTTCCCATTTCTGAGGAAATCCAAGCCCAGTCTTGGCCCTCCACTCTCACCTACTATTTTTTTGTAGAAGTAGAAAGGGCAGGAAAGAAGGAAATGCATATTTATAGCTGTAAATTCTTACTTTTATTGTAGGAGGTTTTCACTATTCATGGAGTTTTTTTACTCTTCAGTGATACCAGAGCACAAATGGGCAGAGCATGTTGGATTCTCCATTAATTTCCTCTTTCTGATTTTAAATGCAGATTCAAATTAGCAGTGAATTCTTTTATTATCCGAAGTTAGGGGCTAAGCAAAAGATGAAAACAGAAGGCTGAAATGACCCCTAATATAGGTAGTCAGCTTATAGAAATTGTCTGTAAAAGTGAATTGTCATTTAATAGTATTTATTGAAAGAAAAGCAATTATGTTCCCCATTTAATCTATTAATGTTTTTGTGCACTGTTGAGTATTATATTTAAAAACATGTTTCTGACTTAAATCTAGCTGCCAAAATAACATTAAAATGTATTTAGAAAACCCAAGTGAAGAGTTTGGGGGTTATATTTGACCTTTGGTCAGCGTGACTATTTCCAAAACCATTCACCTGCTTCCCCCTCAACTTCAAAACAGCAAGGCTATCATGCCACTTCATCAGTCCAGGCGCCCTACAGCTGCCCGGTAGGGAGCGCCATCCTGGTCTCCTGGATCTTCCTGCACATTTCTGAGATTCTTTATTACTTTTTTTAGCTCAAAAAATCTCAAACCTACACAAAAGTTAAATTAGGGGAAAAAGTTTAATATCTGAACTGCCTAAAGGTATATTATAGACTTCATGACCTGTATCTCTTGAGAAAAGGGACATTCTCCTAAATAACCATAATGTCATTGTCAAATTCAGGAGACTTAACATTTCTATAATTACCGAATATTTAGTCCACCCGCAAAATTCTCCAATTGCCCCAACAATGTCCTTTATATAGAATTTTTCTCCTGACTCAGGAAGCATTCGTTTTCCTAAGGATTTGCCTCAGGAAAGGCACTGTTCCGAGGTCCTTGGCTGCGGTGGTGGTGGTGCGCAGCATTAGGAGGCCCCAGGTGAGTTTGCCCTATGCTGGGTAATCACTGGGTTCGCTAAAGTGTTGGCTTCCAGGTTTTTCTGCTGTAAAGATGTAGCTTTCCCTTTAATAAGTGATTGTGGGGCGATAGCTCAAGACCACAGGCTTCCACCTGGTGAAGTGCACTGGTGGACCTATGTCAGTAGTTACCGTAACCGCCCAGACGGGTGCTTTGCTCATTGCTACCTTCATTCCGTGGCGTTCCACAGGAGCGGCTTCCTTCCCTGCCCGCCTCGATGGCCAATGCACACAGGTGGGCGGGTGGATGTCTGATGGATTATTCTACCACGGGCTATAATCCCTGAGGCCAGAGTGCATCTTGATGCTCAAACCGTCCCAGGTGTGACTAGCTTGGGGCAGTTCGTACAAGCTCCAGTCAACAACACATCCCCATCAATTTTCAGTCGTTCCCACCTTCTGGCCCAAGATGTTCCTCTGCCCCTTGTCCTTTCCCCGCCCAGCCCCGGAATCAGGCCTTCCTCCAGGCAGGCCCAGGCCCCCTCCCTGGGCAACAGCAGCTAGAAAGCACCTACGGCCTCAGGGGCTGGGCTCGGACCTCACCCACAACATGTTCCCCCGCGACGCCTTCACTGCCCGCTGTGCTCACCCCACGGCACCCCGAGTACCCAGCGTGCTGTGTCCCTCCCTGCCTTGCTCTAGTCCGTGCCGTGGCCTCTTCCTGGCTGCCCTTACCATTGCGTTCCTGTGTGGCTCATTCTTACTCTTTTTCACAACTCTTCAAGTATCAACCAACGTGTGTTCTTCTCTGACCACCGCAGAATCCCATCCTGAGCTGTGGGCATTGCAACACGAACTCTGGAACTCTTCTCACAGGGTAGAAAAATGGCATCGTGTTTTAATTTACATTTGTGTGATTACCTGTGTGGCCGAGCGTGTTTGCTTTGTGTATGGGAAACAGAAACTAGCGCTCTTCCCGGATAACAGGAGAGCTGGGGTTCTAGAGCGGTGAGCTTGCTATTTGTTCCACTGCATTTTTGTTGAATCTTTTATAATCAGTGTCAAATAATGTAGAGAAGGTTACAGTGTAAATCACAATTTGGATTATTACTACATATAAAAATAACTACTTATTTATTAAATAGATAATACATACTCATGGCCCAAAATTCAGAAAGTACAAAGCAATAGAGAAAAAAATCTCTATTCACTCGTGTCCCCAAACCCCAAATCACCCGGTTGCCTTCCTGGAGGTAAATAATGTTTTGAACTTTTTGTGTGTCCAAATACAACCAGGCGTATGAGCATAGATGTGACATTATACACCCTGTGTGGGGCTCACTTTTATATCTTAAAATAAGACGACCTAAAAAAACTTAACAAAATGAGTTTTGTAATGTTTATCAGAGGTATGTGTGATTACGCTGCAGCACAGACTCTAAGCCAGGTTTAGACTAATTTCTCAACATGAGGACAGGGATACATTTTTTTTCCTAAAAAAGTAGCGCAAAGATGCTTATTATTTGTGGTCACCGGTTTCTCTACCAGAATGTCTCTGGTACTATATATTCCTAATTACTCAATTTTTTATTAAGGTATAGCTGATGTATTAGTTTCAGGTGTACAACACAATGATTTGAAATTTGTATGTATTGCCAAGTGATCACTACAATAAATCCAGTTAACACTGTTGTGCCTAAGTCGCGAGTCCCCACAAGACTACCAAGGAGCCGATTCTGATGCAAGCACACAAAGGTCGTTTATTCAAGCTCAAGCTCGGGCTCACACTTGTCACCAATACAGCGGTTCCAAAGTGAGAGCCCTGAGCTCAGGGTAGGCAAGGTTTTTAAGCATTACAAGGTGCAGGGAGAGGTGGGCTCTAACTTGGACATTTCCCATGGGTTAAGTCTGGCTGGTGTCCAGCTGCTGGCTGATGTACCATGTAAGGCATTTTATCTGTAAGGAGCAGATGTGTCTGAACCTTGAGGCTCTGACCTTGAGATTGTAGCTAGGGAGCTATTTAAGGGGAGAGAGTTACTGGAACAAACAATGGGTAGTTTTTTCTCATGACTGGAACAAAGTTTTCTCTCAGAACTAGGCCGGGGCGACACTTTCTCCTAGGATAGTTTCTATTTAAAATGGAGTCTCTTTTGCTCTCACAACACATGTGACCATACGTAGTTACAACCTTTTTTCTTGTGATGAGAACTTTCAAGACCCATTCTCCTAGCTACTTCCAAATATGCAGTATGGTATTATTAACTATAATCACCAAGCTGTGTGCTACATCCCTGTGACTTACTGATTTTATAACTGGAAATTTGTACCTTTTAACCCCCTTTACCATTTCGCCCACCTCCCACCTCCTGCCTCAGGCAACAGTCTATTCTCCATATCCATGAACATGGGATTTTTCTTTGTTTTGTTTATAGATTTCACATGTGAGCGAGATATATGGTATTTATCTTTTTCTGCTTTATTAGCATGATGCCCTCAAGGTTCATAAGTGTTGTTACAAATGGCAAAATTTCATTCTTTTATACGCTGAATAACATTTTTTATTGTATTATTACTATCTATATGCCACAGTTTCTCTATCATTGATGGACACTTAGGTTGTTTCCATGTCTTGGCTGTTATAAATAATGCTGCCGTACTGAACGTAGGGGGTGTATCCATCTTTGTGATTCAGTGTTTTCATTTTCTTTGGATGAATACCCAGAAGGCGAAATGCTGGATCACACAGCAGTTCGGTTTTTAATTTTTTTTCTTTTTTTTTTGTATTTTTTTACATTTTTTTTATTGTGAAATGATTATCACAGTAAGTTTAGTTAACATCCTTCAACATACATAGTTACAAATTACTTTTTCTTGCGATGTGAACTTTTGAAGTTTTTTCTCTTAACAACTTTTCAATATACAAGACAATATTGCTCACCATGCAACGAACAAGTTCCAATACACTGAACAAGCTCCCACAAGGTGAACAATGCAAGGAACATAGTGAACAAGTTCTCACAAGGTGAACAATGCAAAGGCAGTCATATCAGAGAAACTAATTCAGTTACTATAATCAATCAACTATGATTATTCATATGATTTTTATACTTAAAATTATAAGTGAATCCCACATTTCCCCCTTTTTGGTTTTAATTGACACAAATGCATATGCATATATTTGTGGAAGGAACCAGAATAATGATTAGCTGGGCTCGGCCTGTGACATAGCTTGTCACAGACAATGTCTCTCTCATCTGGAGGGGTGAGGTTCTATGCCTCACCTCAGTTGGCCCCCACATTGCTCACCTGAGGTCCCTTACGACTGTGCCTGTCTTAGGTTGTTCCTCCCATGAGGAATCTTACCCGTCTCTGGCTAACCAGCCATCTACTGGGACCAAACAGGGAGATAAAATACGAAAGAGAGGACAGCCAGCAGCTATAATTCTGGATAAAATCACAATATACATGATTATTTTCTTGCAGCAAAGGCAGGTGGGGAATCAGTATATGATTTCACAAATTTGTTTAAAAGGAATCACTTATTTCTTGAGGTTAATTCTTGAAAAGTAGCATATGCTTGTATTGGCTTTAAAAGACCAGCAACTCTCTACTACAAAGCCATGGTAATCAAGACACTTTGGTATTGGCACAAAAACAGACCCACAGATCAGTGGAATAGAATAGAAAATCCAAACATCAACCAAAACACATACAAGTCAATTAATATTTGATAAGGGAGCGTTGGATATATATTGGGGAGATGACGGCCTCTTCAGCAGCTGGTGTTGGAAAAACTGGACAGCTACATGTAAGAGAATGAAACTGGACTACTGTCTAACCCCATACACAAAGGTAAACTCAAGGTGGATCAAAGACCTGAATGTAAGTCATGAAACCATAAAACTCTTAGAAAAAAACATAGGCAAAAATCTCTTGGACATAAACATGAGCAACTTCTTCATGAACATATCTCCCCGGGCAAGGGAAACAAAAGCAAAAATGAACAAGTGGGACTATATCAAGCTGAAAAGCTTCTGTACAGCAAAGGACACCATCAGTAGAACAAAAAGACATCCTACAGTATGGGAGAATATATTCATAAAAAACGTATCTGATAAAAGGTTGACATCCAAAATATATAAAGAACTCATGCACCTTAACAAACAGAAAGCAAATAATCCAATTAAGAAATGGGCAGAGGACATGAATAGACACTTCTCTAAAGAAGAAATTCAGATGGCCAACAGGCACATGAAAAGATGCTCCACATCGCTAATCATCAGAGAAATGCAGATTAAAACCACAATGAGATATCACCTCACACCAGTGAGGATGGCCAACATCCAAAACACAAACAACAACAAATGTTGGCGAGGATGTGGAGAAAAGGAACCCTCCTACACTGCTGGTGGGACTGCAAATTAGTTCAACCATTGTGGAAAGCAGTATGGAGGTTCCTCAAAAAACTCAAAATAGAAATACCATTTGACCCAGGAATTCCACTCCTAGGAATTTACCCTAAGAATGCAGCAGCCCAATTTGAAAAGGACAGATGCACCCCTATGTTTATTGCAGCACTATTTACAATAGCCAAGAAATGGAAGCAACCTAAGTGTCCATCAGTAGATGAATGGATAAAGAAGATGTGGTACATATACACAATGGAATATTATTCAGCCATAAGAAGAAAACAAATCCTACCATTTGCAACAACATGGATGGAGCTAGAGGGTATTATGCTCAGTGAAATAAGCCAAGCTGAAAAAGACAAGTACCAAATGATTTCACTCATATGTGGAGTATAAGAACTAAGGAAAAAAAAAACTGAAGGAACAAAACAGCAGGAGACTCACAGAACCCAAGAATGGACTAATAGTTACCAAAGGGAAAGGGACTGGGGAGGATGGGTGGGAAGGGAGGGGCAAGGGGGAAGAAAGGGACATTACGATTAGCAGATGTAATGTTCGGGGGGCACGGGGAGGGCTGTACAACCCAGAGAGGACAAGTAGTGACTCTATGGCATCTCACTTCGCTGATGGACAGTGACTGTAATGGGGTTGGGGGGTGAACCTGATGAAGGGGGTAGTGTAATCACCATAATATTACTCATTTAATTGTAGATTAATGATATCAAAATAAACTTATCAAAAAAAAAGACCAACAACTGCCTTCCGCACACACACTAGGAGAACAGGAATACAAATGCATAACAGTATTAGACCTACAATTATAGGCCATATCCAATGAAACAAAGAAAACCAATTTAACAATCCAGGCATTTGTGAAAACTTATCAATAACATCGTGAATGTTGTCTATTTGATCTTGAATACTATGTGAAAAATCAGACAAATTAAAACAACACATCCCTGGAAATTGTTCACATCCCATATGTTCTTTTTTTTTTAAATCACTTATTCTTTTGTTAGCTTCTCCTAAGTATTCTTTTTTTTATAATTTATTTTGGATCATTAATCTACAATTACATGTGCAATGTTATGATTATTAAACTACCCCCTTCATCAAGTCCCCCCCACCAACCCTATTACAGTCACTGTCCATCAGCGTAGTGAGATGCGGTTTTTAATTTTTTGAGGAACCTCCGTACTAACCCCCTATGGCCGCAGCAGCAATTACACAGTCCCACTAGCAGTGCCCTGGGTCCCCTTTTCACCATGTCCTCACCAAACATATTCTTAGCTTTTTAATAATAGCCATGCTAAGAGGTGTGAGATGGTATCTCATTATGGTTTTGGTTTGCATTTCCCTGATGATTAGTGATGTGGAGCGTCACTACATGTGCCTGTTGGCCATTGGTGTGTCTTTGGGAAAATGTCTCCAATATATTTTTTAAAGCATTTGCTTTTGCTCTGTTTTCCTCTTATGTAGCAAACAGAATTAATTCACAAGAGGCCCTCATATTTGCCAATGTAGACGTTAGCAACAAAATATCAAAACCTGAGTTTTCACTCCTGAACACCTCAGAGGAAGGAACTGCCCTCTTTAAGCAAGAAGAAGGGTGGGTGTGGTGCCTTGGAGAGATGTGTGCCCATTGCTAGAAATTATGAAGCTATTCTTTATTTACATCAAGTCAGTAGCATATGGCATTTTAAATCCTTAGGAGTAAAAGTCTGGAAATGTCAGTGATTACAGACTGCTGTCAGAGTAAAGTTAAATAACAGGGCTGGAATGATTTCTAAAGAAACCTTAAAAATATCCTGAGTGCTTACCTATTTTTTAAAAGGGCATTGTTAAAAGACTGGCATAATATTTAAAATAATTTCCTAGAAACAAGTTTTGCCTCCAGAAGAGCTTTGATCAAATACTTCATCATGATGAATACAGTCAATTACACTTGCAGTCCTGTGAGCTGCTTTTAAAAATTCATGTGCAAATCTTCTTGAGCACTTAAATCTCCTGTTTCCCTCCCAGACCTTTCTCTAAGCGCAGTGAGGTTTACTGCCCCCTGCAGAGGGTTGGTCATCATTACTGTCCTATTTTGCCAGGTATCCGGAATTCTTCCTGCCCTCCCCAAATACATTCTGAGTGATGAAAGGCGCAAATTCTGCTTTATCTGTCTTTTAAATCTCTCATGATTCCTAAGACACAGTAGGCACCTGAAAACCTCTTTTCTCAGTGGTCAGACCACACCACGTGTAAGGGCGACTGCAAGCACAGGCCCCAAACAGGAGATGCCCCTGGGTCATCATTCTGTGTGGGAACAGAAAGTAGGGCTTAGGAAACCTGCATGTACCGAAGATGTAAAACCACTTCCAATGTATAAATGTAAAATTGTTCACTGCCCTTTCTTTCAATATTTAGGCTACAATTATTGGGTAATAATGTAAGATACAAACTAATTACTACACCTACAAAACAGGCTCTGGGGTATATACATATGTGTATATTACTATCATAAATCTTTTATTATTATATACATAATATTTCATTTTTAAAAGTACTGTGCCCCACTTAAGAATACAAAAGGCATGCCATGTACCCACTACTCCACTTGACATTTATTATGTCTCCGGTTTACAGCTATGACAAGCAATGTTGCCATAGATGTTCATCTGCTTTATTTAAGACTGACTCTTGAGCTACACATTTTCCATTTTACTGGGTTTGCCAAATTGTTCTGCAGATTACTTCTCTGCTTTATGCTCTCACTGTCTGCATGAGAGTACTCATGACTGTGTGTTCACTACACTTGTTGTCATACTTATTTTTTTGTGAAATTCCTGACTCTAAAATAGTACCTTGTTGTGGCTTTAATTTGCAAGTCCTCAATTAATAGTGAGGTTAAACACATTTTCATGTTTTTTAGCCATTAATGAAGTTTTTTCCCTATTAATTTGTGGGTGTGTAACAAAGAATGTACTCTTTCCTTAAAAGAGGTCTGGCCTTTGTGAACTTCCTGCTCTTAGAGAGCATCTCTAAACCCTCGGAATGCCATGCCTGATAGGAGTGTCTTAGTTTCCCTGAGGCCTTCGGTCATCCCAGACACACCAGTGCTGTGACTAACATTGCAATTTGTGGTCCAAGCACTTTGGGAAACACTACTGAGCCTCCTCAAAAAATTAAAAATAGATCTACCATATAACTCAGCAATTCCACCTCAGGGTGTATACACAAAGAAAATAAAAACAGGATTTCAAAGAGATATATACACTCCCATGTTTGTTGCAGCATTATTCACAATAGCCAAGGTAGGGAAACACCGTAAATCCCCATCCATGGATGAATGGGTAGGAAGGAGGTATAATACATGATGGAATATTATTCAGCCTTGAGAAAGGAGGATAGCCTGCCATTTGCACCAACATGAATGGACCTTGAGCAGAAAAAGACAAGTATGGTGTGAGATCACATACATGTGGAATCTAAAATAGTCAAGTTGATGCCAGGGTTCTTGTTCGCAGAGTCAAAGAATGAGCTTCACAAACACTCAGGGTAGGAGAGCAAGGCAGAGGCTTTTATTTAGGGATAAAGTGAGAGGACAGAGCTCCCGGCTCACGCAGGAGGGGACAAGAGAGTCCCGGGGTTTTACGTTGTCTAGGGGTGTGCACCTGCTAAGTGGCCCCAAAATGTTTGTCTGGGAGCATATCACTCAAGACTTCCTGCTTTGCGCCCAAGGTGGGCTGTTATTGTTTGTTTGCTAAAGAGTACGTTAAGAAAGTTACTTTTTAACAAGTTGGGTTTTAAAATGCAATCTTATTTTCAGGATAGAATCCTTCCTGTTTATTTTGGGCTCGCTTGTTAAATTGCCCAGGTTGCAAATCACTTGACTAGGGCTGGAGGAAGAAAAGCAGCACCTGGGTAAAGTCAGAAAAATAAGCTGGGCCCCCAGGCAGGACAAAGCAAATCCCACAATGGATAATCTTGCTTTGTTTTTCCAGAGGCCCTCACTCTACTCTGTCTAAACCCATGCTCCCTGTCTTAAAGTCTGTTAAAAAAAAAAAAAGTAAAATGGTGGTTACCAAGGAAGTGGGGGAATAAAATTGATATTGTTTAAAGGTGCAAACCTGCCACAAGCAGGAAATAAGCCAGAGAGCTAATGAACACTATAATGAATATAGACAATATAATTGTGTAATGGGATAAATTCCCTACAGCAGCAATCATATCACAACAAACACATGTATCGAAGTGACATGTTGTAAGCCTTAAATTTACACAATATTATGTGTCTAAATTCAATATTTTAAATACATAACTTGCAATAGAAGTTTTGAGGCATGTGGTAGGAGCATAGCCTCTGGAGGAAAGGCACTGAGGTCAGCCACATGGGCGGTTTACTGTCTGGACACCAAGGCTTGGGTGAGCTTCCCTGGTTGTCAGTACTCCACACACGTGGTCATCACCATGCTGGGGAAGTAACACTGTTCTGAGTCCAAGGGTGTGGGCAACCAGAAGCTCCAAATTTGGTACTTTGTGGACTCTGCCCTCGGTGCTTTTTACCTTCTCATTTTAATCTTCCAATGATTTTTAAAGACCTGCCGGTTTTAATCCTTTGCTTGTGCTAAACCGAGAACAGCTCTCCGTGAGTCTGTGAATCCATTTTATGAATTATCAAATCTGAGTGTGGTATTGGGAACCCCTCAAGCTGGGGGACTAGTGTTGGCAGGGAGGGTGGTCTTGGGAACAGTGCCCTCTAATTTTGCAATGGTTGCTCTCTTTTGCTCATTTATCCTATTACATTGTTTGTCTTATTTAAAAATTGGTTTGTAAGAATGTTTTTATTATATGCATTGCATATATCTTTCTCCAATTTATTTTATTCTTTTTGCTATCTATTGAGGAATAGAAGATTCTGATTTGATTGAATGTCTCAGTCTTTTCTGTTATGATCTTTGCTTTCTTTACAATCTTGTTTAAGAAGTCCTTTCCTACTCCAATTTCACAAAGCTATTCCCCTATAGGAAATAAAAGTATAATGTTTTGTTTTCACACTTAGGCCTCAAATTCTTGTGTTTATGTGTCTGGTCTGAGTTAGGAATCTCTATCAAAGAAAATTAGATTTGGCTAAAAATAATAGTGATTTGGAAATCAGTGGCATACAAGTATCACATTAATGTATTTCTCTTTTCCTATGGTATTCAAATATCCCAGCATCATTTATTTGTTAGTACTCTATCCTTTCTCCAGTTATCTGCAGCATGGACTTGGGTATCAAGTGTCTATATATGTATAGCTCTGTTTCTGAGCTTTCTGTTCTATTCCAATCCTCTATATATATGTCCTGCCAATTCCACACCATCTTAATTGCTGTGGTTTTATTCTGCATTTTGATATCTCATAGAAAAGCTAATTCTTGCCTCTTGTTCTTCAGGAATGTCTTAGCTTTCCCTGGCCTTTTGCTCTTCAATATAAATTTTAGAACCAGTCTTTCAAGTTCCATGAAAAGCTGTAAGGATTCTGTTAGAAATCTGTAGATTAATTTGGGAACAACTAACATTCTTAAGATAGAATTCTTCTCCATTTATTAGGTCTTTCAAAGTTTATTTAATAAAGTTACATAATTTTCTTATAAAGGTTTAACACGTTAGATTTATTCCTGATCCCTTGTCATTTTTGTTGCTCTTATAAATTAGGTTTCTATTTATTAAGAGTACATAGAAATGCAATTGAATCTTGAATACTGATATAATATCCAGCCAGCTCTTACTAATTCTAAGAATTTTAAAAATTGAAATGTAGTTTATATGCAATATTATATTGGTTTCAATATAAGTGTAGTTACCATTTGTCATCATAGAAATTTATTACATTATGAGTTATATTCCTTATGCTATACTTCCATCCTGTGACCAAATTATTTTATAATTTGAAGTTTGTGCCTCTTTATCCTCTTTACCTATTTCACAGGTCCCCAACCTCGCATGTTAACCAGCTGTTCATTCTCTATGTCTTCTTTGGAAAAAATGTCTGTTCAGGTCCTCTGCCCACTTTTTAACCAGATTGTTTTTTTGGTGTTGAGTTGTATGAGTTCTTTATTTTGGATATTAGTCCCCTATCAGATATATTGTTTGCAAATAAATTCTCCCATACAGTAGGCTGCCTTTTCATTGTGTTGATAATTTCCTTGGTGGTGCAGAAGATTTTTAGTTGGATGTAGTCCCTTATTTTTGCTTTCGTTTCCCATGCCTGGGGAGACATATCCAGGAAAACAATTCTAATATTAATGTTCAAGAGTTTACTGCCTTTTTTCTTCAAGGAATTCTATGGTTTCAGGTCTAATGCTAAGAATTTGTCCCTAGATTCTTTTCGGTTTTGTATGTACACAATCATGGCCTATGTGATAAGTGAGGATTACTTCTTCTCTTGTAATGCTCACACCTTTATTGTGGCGGTGTGGGGCTGGCTAGAGCTCTGGTGCAATGGTGAGTGCTGGCGGGCGACAATCGTCATACTCCTTTTGTTACAGGGGTTATCACATTGTTACATTAAGTGTGATATTTGTTGTGGATTTTTGTCAGCTAGCTTTTATCAGATTAAGGAAATTCCCTTATTACTAGATTATTTAAGGCTTTTTCTCTTAGTATAAACAGATGCTAAATTTTATCATGTGCTTTTTCTGCTTTGAAATAACTATATAATTATTTTCCTATCCTTTACATGTTTCATGTGGTGAGTTATATTTTTACTGTAAAGCCAAATTTACATTTCTGTTATAAACCTTACTTTATTGTGTAGATAAATTTTTTTATATATCATTTGATTCCATTTA
>JAVSCE010016727.1:0-26429 GCA_032199065.1 Smutsia gigantea | reverse complement strand
TGTTGGGTCCCCCAGAAGCAGATCCCAAGACATGGGTTTAGGTGCAAGTAGGTGATTTGGGGAAATAGTGGTCGGGTGCGGGGAAGAGAGACAGGGAAGAGATGGGAGCCAGTGATGTATGCATTGTCAAGCAGATTTACGCCGTGAGCAGCTGGCAGTTTATGTCACTGGGGAGCTCTGAGAACGACTAGAAGGTATCCTCAGGTCATCCAGTCACAAGACAGAGAAGCAGGTGCATTTATCCACAACTCCGGTAAGTCATTGGTTCTGAGTTTCTGGCACCACAACCTGGCACACATATAAGTGACAAGAGAAAGCCCACAAGCAAAGAGTAGGGGCAGTTGGAAGCTGGGCTGACATGCATCCATTGTTGGCACTGACATCTATGGTAGCTTGGTAAACATTTGTAGTCACTATATATGGGAGAGTTTCTCTGCCAGAAGTCTGTTTACTCAGTTATTGAGAGAAAGGCAGGATAGTATAGTCAGAGGACATTAGTTCGTCCCCCAAGGTTTATTCCAGCTCTGATTTTCACAAGTGTCTCATGACACACTTCTCTCTCCATGCACAAACATTGCTGCTGTTAGTGGTTCAGAATCACACACACACACACGTGTGCACCCCCCTTTCCCCCCCACACACCCTTATGCAGTTTTACTTTACATCCTGCAGTGATGAGAAACAGGACTGTTGTAGCCATTCAACTCTAATGTGAGACAGCCTAGATTTGTCTAAAGATAATACAGCTTGGTGGAAAAGATGAAGAGTTAGGGGATTTTTGTGGTATCTTGGCTCAGTCACTTACTCCATTTGTGTGGCCTTTGAAAGGAGAAAAATCTCCCCAAGTATCCACTTCAAGGGAAAAATTACTGCCTACATGATTCGTCGTGAGGATCACATGGAACGGTGCTTTGAAAGGGGTTGTCTCAGGTCCACACGGGAGTAGCTAAGTCTTCCACCAGCCATCAGAGTAAGGGCTCCAGTTGCCTTGGGCAGGATTCCTGAATTCCCTGCAAGGGTTAGTGATTCCTTCCTGCTTCTCCCGTAATCACAGCACCGCAGTCATTCGTGGCCTGGGACATGGTGACCCTCTCAGGCATGACAGGCACCTTGATGCCTGTCAGCCGGTTCCAAGGATTCTGTGCAGCCCTGGTCCTCTGTGGGAGATGGCTGCTGTCACTTTGTCCAGCTTCCTCCTGGAAAACGGTGTTGACAACAGTATCTCTGATGTCCCGGACTACTTCGTGGTTCCTCAGACATGAAGGAAAAGAATGGCCAATGCCTGCAGAGCTTCATTCTTGCTGCTCTCAAACCCGAGGAATGATCACGTCAGATTTGGGGGAGGCAGGGTGTCCTGGTCTCTGCCTCCTACTTTATAACCAAGGTGGACTTGGACATAGGTATTGGCTTTGAATTCTGAACAAATTATAACTGGGTGAATACTTAGGTAGAAGACTAGAGTTGCAAGAACTCACTTCCCATGTTGAACTTTAAAGAGCTTTTTTGCTGTAAAACAGATGATACCTATAGTTCACGGATTGGATGTTATATAGGAGGGGACTGGGGAGAAAGAAAGGAATGAGAGCTCACATTCTCTTTTTTAAAAAGACTAACAATGACAGCTTATTGAGGGTTTTTTTTTCCACCTAACAGTGTATCTTCAGAAGCCTCTTTATATCAACTTCCACAAGTCTACTTCAGTCTTTGTCGCAGCTGCATGGTATGGATAAGTTATCATCTGTTTTACCTGTCCTTTATCAGTGGATATTTATTCATTCATTTTCTTGCATCATTTATTCATTCAGTATGTTACAAGACTCCTATAATGCTTATACTTATGTGTATGCCATTTCCTCATCACCTGGTTTATAGCTTTTGGATAATTCATTGCATACTAGACATAAACATCTACATGTGCAGATACACATCTGTAACTACTGGTGCTGACAAACAGAAGCACTGAGTGCAGTTCTGGCCCCTGCTTTCCTTATCTTACAAAGCATATTAGGGTATTGAGAGGTACAGAGCCACTTCATTCTTTTCAGGGCCCCCTTGCATTTCCCCTCTATAGATGTAGACATCAGGGTGTTTATTTCTGGGGCACAGGCATCTGGGCCCTGCAAGAGTAGCATGGGTAGATTTCGTTGGTGTGAAATGGGCAGGGCTGAAGAGGCTGGGGCCAGCAGCATCCAGGCCTCATAACTCACTGACAGAGACCACGAGGTCACTGGATCTGACTCCTTGTTTGCAAAGTGGAGACACTGCACATCTAAAAAGTCAGTGTCATGCCCGAGTCGCCTGCTCTGGTGAGGAGGAGCAGAGCCCGTGACCCCACACCACGGAAACCTGCACTCTTATCTCTGTGTCCCCTACAGGCGACTCTCCTGCTGTTTGTTATTATTCCTTATGACCCTAACTGGGATCTCCTGACATGTAGATTCAGGAGGGGCAGGGTTGTTTCAGTACCATCTACCCCCACCTCCAGAACCTAGTTAACTGCATCAGACACTTCTTTTTTACAGAGGTTTCAGCATTTTCTCCGAGGCCCCAGTCTCAGTCTGATGGTTTCAAAACCACTGCTTAAAATTAATGTTTTTGAAAGAAAAATTGATGATTCTCTGTTGTTTTCTTTTGCCTGAGGGGATGGGACACAGTGGACAGCTAATGCAGCCCTGGTCATGGTATAGGGGAGGTGGGGAGCTTGCAAACAAGCTTCTTCTACCATAGTAACATAACTGTAATGAATCAGAGCAGGTCGAGCCGGCCCTTCTCTTGGAGGCAAGAAAGAGAAGAGGCTGCCTGGCATCCTTCCTCAGCTGAATCTGCTTCCACACAAGCAGGTAATCCATCGGAATCCTGAGCTGAGGATGTCATGGCAAAGAGTTGGGAAGTCAGGCAATACATGTGTGTGAACGTACATGGCATGCATGTTATATACACACATGTGTTTACTGCATGTGTATATGGACATACACACACATGTATATGTGTATTAAATGTGGTCAGCTATATTTATGTAAATATGACATGCATATATATGTGCACACATATGTGCGCACACACATAACCAGAATAGATTTTAAAGTGTACAGCTGGGAAGGGAAGCAGAAGATGAAGGCTCTCTTAAACCTCTTTCAGAGAGAAAAAAGAGAAAGAGCTACATTAAGAAGATCTGAGAACAGAATATTCTAACAAGAGCAAGGGTGCTTTTCTTCCTACAGTGAAAAATCTCCCCGAGGACGGGTTCTCCGCAAACACCTGCTGTCTACCACAAACAGGATTTTAATGATAGCCCTTCCCCTGTGTTCACAGGGGGCATCACCACCGAGTGTGGTTGCCATGGCAACTTTAAGGCCCTGGTCTGCTTTGTAGTTTGGGCTATTTTGAATAGTCAGGGTTCTTTCAGAGCCTTTGAAGTCAAGTCCTCTCATTGACTTCAAAGGCTCCAAAGAGTCCATAGAATGCACATTTTGTGATGGCGCCTTGCTGATCTTGGCTGGATTCTTAGGGTGAAAAAATCAGTGCTGTGTTCCTTGAACCAATTTCTTTTGACAAGATAAGTGCTTTTGACGTCTGTTCTCTTCCCAGGTAACTATTAAATAGATATACAGATTAAATTGACCTTAGGGGTAAACATTCACACTCATTCCTCCATTATTAAAGCTATTCAAAGCATCCCTTCCAAATTTCTTTGGAATAGAGCCCCATATGGGGAGAAGTCATTCAATATTGTGGGTGGAAAGCATTGAGTCTGGAATCAAATTTCCTGGCTTTGAAACCCAGGTTTAGAGACCTTGAGAAAATACTTAAACATTTAGATCCTTGGCTTCCTTACCTGCCAGTGGGGATGCTAATAGTTTTTACCATTTAGGGTTGTTCTGAGGATTAAATTAATCAATTTATATAAAGCATTTAGAGTTGTACGTGGCCCCTGCTCAGGGCTAAATAAAAATCAGATATCACCACCCTCAACAGCAGCTGCCCTTATTTCGAGTACTATTACATCGAATTATTGGAGGGAAAAAATTTGGCATTTTTTCCCATCCTATGTTAGATGAGCTCTGGGGAGAAAAAGAAAAATAGTAAAGCCTGTGGAACAGAGGCTGGTAGAGCTTGAAATCTTAGGTGTTTCAAGATGACTTGAAAATCTTCTTGAACACATCTGAGAATCTCCAGCCTGTCCTTCCTTCCCTTAACCCTTGGTTTTGGTAGCTGCGAAGGTGGCTGTGATGCCAATAATCAGCCGTATGAAATGACCTTCCTCTGGGTCATGAGAGGCACTGAGAGGTCATGCTGAGCTGTACTCTGCTGTTAAAACCAGCTGGAGTTCCGGAGCCAAGAAATGAGTTAGGGAGTGTGTGTCGATGTGATGTGGAGGAGGGTGGGACAGCCTGAGTTGCAGACCTGTTAAGCTTTAATTCTCTTATTAAAAAGTATATGAAAAAACTGAGAGCTCAGGGGAAGATTAAAAGTAAAACTAATTATATTAGCGCTGTTGCTAAGCCCTTTTGAAACCTATGCTCTTCGGAGGGTAGATCTGGGATGAGTGCATTAGGAACATCTGGTCCGACCGTCCCATTTGTGGAGGACGAAGCAGAGCCCTAGAAACATGACTTGCACAAGCTATGCTGGCGTGGGCGACAGCAGCAGGACGAGGAACTCAAGTCACCTTAGGCCCAGCCTGTAGCTACCTTCAGAAGTAGAGCCGTTTGTGGGCTCAGACCTTGCTCCCATTGTCACCCTCTGCTAGGTCCTAGTCTGGGCTGTGGGAATGGCGTCCTGGCCCTTTGACGCTGCTGCAGGAGTCTGCTCAGAGGTGAGGGCCACCCTTTGTTCCATGACAGCAGCAGCTTTCTCTGGGGCTCCAATTTTCTCCTGTGGAATTCCAACAGGAAAGATCAGCATTCCATGTCCTCAGGAATGCCATCTATTTATTTAAAAGGGAACCAGAGGTCACTGCACTTGGCATATGGTCTAGTTTTATATACTTACTTCACCTCAAAGACTCTCTGATTCTGGATGCTATGCCGAGGCTGGGGGCTGGCAGGCTGAGCTGGGGGCTGCCGACCCCTCTGTCACAGCACGGTGCTGTGACCCGAGGGTGTTGGCACAGAGCCCTTAGTCCTGTAGCTGACCCCACAGGCTCTGAGGAGTGGTGCTCATTGCCCTCCGAGGTAGTAGACGTGCCTTTTTCCTCCTAGGGTGGGTGGGTGGCAGTTTCACTTGCCCCAGTGCTGACCACGGGTCACCATGTGCGTTTTCTTCCCTTAAGTTGAGTACCTTTGCCGCCTCCCATCCATGCCTTCACTTATCCATGCATTCCACAAACACGCACCAAGTGCCAGGCACGGAGCCAGCTGAAGGGCACAAAGGTGCACAGGGGCCGTGGGGGCGAGCCCGGTCCCCGTGCACACCCGGCCTGCGGGGCCTCCTGCTGCCTGGCGAGCTCGGCTCGGCCGGAGCTGAACCCTGGGGCTCAGCGGCCGCGGCTCGGGTCTGCTGGTCGCTGGCGGAATGCCTCACGTCTTCCAGCTTGTGCTGTTTCTGATCTGAGCTTGATTCAAGAAGTGGCTTCAGTAGTAATTTCCTCATGATTTCTCAAAGATATTTTGATGTTAAAAGAAAAAATTAATCTAAGAATATACTTTTTATTCAACTCTATCCTCAAAGAGGGCCTCATATAGATTTAATTTTGAATTATTTTAACAAAGCCTGGATGCATTTTATTTTTATGTATCTTGAAGCTTCTATCATTCCAAGGCCTGAAGGGACAGGAGAGGGTGGGTTATTGGGATGAGGGAAAAACAGCTGTTTCTAGAGGGGGCGCCTGACAGAAGCCGTGGCCTCAGCCCAGCCAGAGGTCGTAGCCCTCGAGGAAGCCCCAGCAGGCAGGGCACCGGGTAATGACGCCCTCACCCCCCGTGCCCCTCCAGAGCTTCCTGCTGACGGCTTCTAATAGGAAACAGAGGCAATGGGCCAACCGAGTAGCCCATGCAGCCAGACCTCCAGGGAATCCAGCAAGACAGTGAGCTGGAGGGATGAAGAAATACCCAGCGTAGTGGGGTTTTTGTAAATGAATCCACATAACCTTCTGGGGACAGAAGGAAGGCATTTAAAGTTATAAAAGAATCTCTGTTCATCAGAGCTTAAGGCAGTGATGAGGGTTTGGATCCAGTGGTATCCTGGCGAATCAGAGAAGCAGTCAAGAGGTTGCCATCCCATGGTATAATCAAGGTGATAATAAATCCTTTGCTAGTCCTACAGAGACACAGAATCTAATCCCCCTACGTGTGAGCTGAATACAGCCAAATGGTCTTTTTGACCAATACATTTCAGCAGAAGTGTTGTTCTGGGACTCCCGAGTCTGGTCCCTGAGGAGCCTTGCAGACTATGCCGTGGGGCCCTGCTCTGGCACCCCTGATTCACCAGCTACCTTGACAGGACCATGCTGGGGCAGGCGCGCCAGCTAATGGACCCAGGTGAGCCCCTGCCGTCCAGCCATCCCCACCTGGGTGCCAGGCATGGGAGTGAAGCCATCTTGGACTCTTCAGACCAGCCTAGCCACCAGATAAACACCACCGAGTGACCTCATCTGTGCCACATGGACAGGAGAATCACTGAGCAGAGACCTCCCCACATTCCTGACCTACAAACCCCATGAGACATAAAAAACGGTTGTTATTTTAACCCACCAAGCTTTGCGGCAGTTTGTATAGTAGCACAATAAATACTCAGGAGATGTGTCAAATTGTGTTTTCCATTCCTCCTATATCCACATTAATGATGGAAGGGGACAACCACCTAACCACTGCACACATCTAACTTCAGCCTTGCAGCTCTGTGGCCGGGGACCTGGCCAAGCGACCGGCTCCAGCGTGAAAGTGACAGGAGCGGTAAAGAGCGGCGCCAGGTGACCTGGAAAGCGCAGCAGGGGAAAATGATGCCCTCCTCACCTCAAGCTGTCTTTAATAAAGGCTTAATTTTAAGAGGTCATAATAAATTAAATGCTCCTAGCCCAGATGCTCCATCAAGAAAACAAAGTTAAACATTTTACTCATGTCAGAGTGAATGAACCTTTTGATTAAACTAGTTTCTAAGAACAAAATGCAACAGGGAAATGTGCAACTAATGAGACTTAATCAGGAAAAGGCGCTGGTACTAATGGAGCTCACACTGGATTATGTCATCACCCACCCCAGCTCTCAGCGACTTCATGCAAGAAAAGTGTAGTTTTTGCTTTTGTTCTGGGCCCAGTGAGGTCGGTGTGCGGAGCCACCAGTGGCACCCGTGACCCGCATCAGGTTGGCACCCGGCTCCACCCCCTCCAGAGCTTCGGCGCCCCACACCCTGATTTCAGGACTTGACTCAGGGTGACACAGATGACTTCCGTTCCCAGCTCACGAAGCAAGGCAGGGGCTACATTTTGTTTAAAGAGATCAGGGAACTACCTGGAGGAAGGAGCCGCTGGAAGCCCTTGGTGAGCAGCGCCGATTATGACCACGGCATCTGTTATGGGGCAGCTGTTCTCCTAGGCCCAGCTCACTGAATTCTAACAAAAGCCCATTTTATAGGTAGAAAACAGGCCTGTGGAGGCCAGACAGCTTGCCCATGACCACAGCTAGTACTTGGACAGGACAGCCTGAAACGCCGTGCGATTCCAAAGGGCGTGTTCTTTCTGTCCTTTTCCTTTCCTTTTTTTTACATGAATACTTGTCAAGCTGGAAAAGGAAACAGGAAGTGAGGCTATTTAGCAATTGTATTTTGGGGTCATTTTCATGTTAATAAGGCACTTCACACCCCCGTAAACCTGTGCTCTGCAGTGCACTGAAGTGAGTCCTGTGTTCAAGGCACTGTTCCTGGTCTGCAAGGAGAGAGACAAAAATCAGAATGCAGCCACCAGTATATTATACTCTAGGAAAAAAGACATCCTTTAAAAAGAGGCTCAGGGACACTTAAAGGGTCCACTTGTAAATTAATAATGCTGCATTTCTTAAAGCTTGAACAAGGTGTTTTACAAAAAAAAATGATTCCTTTTATATATAAGTGGGAAAGCCTTGGAGCTTGTTCAGGTATATATATATGGTTCAAAGTAGAGCTACTAATAATAATAGTTCCTGTATTCTTTTGAAATAAGGACTCTTGAGAATCTGTTGAAAACTATTCTCTCTTCTAGGAAAATGCATTTACACACTTAGAAATTCTTACATTTCAGGGTCTCCACAGATGCATTTCCCACCAGAAGCTCATCTGTTTTTTTAAGACTCCATGACTTAGATAATATTCAATTTAAATGTTTATTCCTCGACAGCACCTTCCACACTGTAGGTGCTCAGTAAATGCTATTGAATGAATGAGTGGAAAGAGGAGGGACTATTTGACATATGCTTTACTGCCTGTCTTCCCCTGTGAGCTCTCACTCAGAAGCGTGGTGGTCTGGGGCATCTAGGCATATTTTTTTGTTGTTATTATTCATAGCATGAGAATTGGGCCCAGAGGAATTGAGAGAAGACCGAATACTGAGTGGAAACAAAGCAGTGGACTGGTTATAACCATCAGAGCTGGCCATTAGCATGGTTGTTGTGACAGATGACAAGTTCCAAGAGAAAGGGAAAGACGTCTCATCATTTACCCTTGACTGAGCACCTGCTTGGCAGAAAGCACCTGTTGGGTGAACACTGGGGATATAGAAATTAAAGGGCAAATGCTCATGTTGGGAGGTCTTAGTCTAATGGATGGAACAAGGAAACAATTACCTGTAATGCCTTGTGAGAATAACCACAATGGAACATGAGCGACTTGCTGTGGGAGCTGAGAAGGTGGGTCCTGACTGGGAGTAAAGGGTGTTCCTGGACTCAGTCCTAGTGGGGTGGGGTGGACTTCCCCACACCAGCAAGCAATTTTCAGACACCTGCTGGGTGTCTGAGAATTCAACTCAAGTCTGACGCTGTCTACCCAGACATAGTATCAGATCCCACAGGTTATGGGCTCAGTTCCACAAGACTGCTTCACACCTGGGCTCTGACTACAGACTGGAGGCTCCATTGACCCCCTCCTTGGACTTCAGATGCCAGACTCAAGTTTAAGCTGTCACTGTGTTTCTGAATGACTGGCCATAAATCAGAGGTTCTAATGGCCCCATCCTTCCTTGGTGTTGACGAATTGTTAAAGTGGCTCTCAGAAACAGTTTACTTACTAGATCACCAGTTAGAGGATATACATCAGGAACAGGCAGATGGAAGACATGCACAGGGCGGTTTCTGGGGAGGGCACAGAGCCTCATGTCCCCTTCCGGTGCACCACCCCAACACCTCCACACACTCAGCAACGTGGAAGCTCTCTGAACCCCACTGTTTAGGGTTTTTATGGAGGTTTCATTACATAGGCATGATTGATTAAGTCACTGAATTCAATCTGCAGCTCTTCTTCCTGCCCCAGAAGTCAGGGGTGGGACTGAAAGATCCAACTGTCTAGTCACCTGTTCAGTTCCCCTGGCAACCAGCCCCCATGCTTAGGTGCTTTCCAGAAGGTATCTCATTGACAAAACTGAGTCTTTATCAATCTCAACCCCTAAGAAATTCCAAGTATTTTGGGAGCTCTGAGCTGGGAATCATGGAGGAAGACTAAATATATATTTTCTTATAAATCACAAGGAGATTGAAAGAGTATCAAAGGGGAACAGCAAAGGCTGAACATTTGTATGGGAATGGAATTTGAGAACTTCAAGAAGTCCAGTGATTTTTTTTCTTTGGGAAGATAATAATGGGCTTTCACAGAGGATGGACTACAATGGTGAGAAGGGAAGCTGGGAGATCTGTTAGGTGGAGGAAATGCATGAATGGCTAATGAATGAGAACATCTAGATTTGGTCAGTTGGAATGGAGGTAAGTCAGTGAATAGGCAGGACATGGGCAGGTGTGTGCAGGGGCAGACCTGCGCCTGGTAGGGAAAACAGAGAAGGGAAATATGAATGGAAAATTGTTTTGGGATATGTAGTGTGGAGGACTCTTGGTGATGTCCCCATGCTCTACATTTACACCTGCTGGCTTTTCTTTGAGGCATGTTTTGAGGGTTGTAATGCAGGACCAGGAGCCCCCTTCAATCCTACATGTATGTTCTCCCTTCAGTCTTCTAGGTTTGGATCTTGAGAGTCAGGAATAGACAACAGAGAAAAGATGGGAGGATACTGGAGAAACATTATATCTGTTGAGAGAGCCTTGTATATTTTCCTTGGTCTTTGTCCCCGCCACAACAAAGAATTGAAGGGCAGAGACAGTAGTGAGGCAGAGTGAAAGTTCCATTTAAAGTTACTTAAAGAGAGAAAAAGTTTAGGCCACCTCAGCAAGGAGAGGCGCCTTGAAAGGTTGGAGAGAGAAAGTTTAAGATTAAAAGGTTACGCACTTAGAAAGTGCGGGCGACCTCAGAGGAGCACCTCAAAAGTTTGGGGGTTCCCCCTTTTAAGGATTCTTCAGGAATGTGACTAAGGGCTGGGGGTGCAGACCTGTTAAGTAGTCTCTGAATATTTAGAATTAACTTAACACAAGGAACTTCCTGCTCTGATTTCTCCCTGAGATAACTGGCGTCTTGATCTGGGAGCCGATCAAACAAGGACTCCTGCCCAGCCCCCAAGGTGGGCTGAGTTATTGTCTGTTTGCTAAAGAGTAAGTTAAGAATCTTACTTCCTAACTTCCTGGGCATTAAAACGCAATCTTATTTTTAAGATGGAATTCTTCCTGCCTTTTACTGTGTTGTTTACGGCTGGGCCTGCATGTTAAATTAGTTGCCTAGGTTGCAAGCTACTTGATTAGGGCTGTAGGAGAGAAAAAAACGGTATATAGGTAAAGTTAAAAAATAAGCCAAGCCTGCATGATTAACACAATAAAGACATGGGCTATGCTGAGGTGCTCTCCTTTGTCTGGGGAATATTCAAATATTCCAAGCCAAGCTGCTCCTGGCTTTTTGAGCTTTAATGATTAATTCATTAATTCTGGGTCTTTTTTTTTTTTTAGTGGGCTTTCCCGGCCTTCTTCTCTTTGCCCCCCCGCTCCTATCTATTTTCCTGCCTAACAGATCCTTTCCTAGAATGGGGCAGCACCCTCAGTGTTGCTTCCTTTCAGCCGTGTCACCGGGCACTGTGTGAGCAACCCGACTCTATTTCCTTTTGCCTTTTGATAATCGTATCTGCTGAGCTCTGCTTCGGATGAGTTCCTGCATCAGACAATATCTCACATTTGTTTTTTGCAGCCATACTTTTAACGATTAACCAGAATTACTGAATTACAAAATTTAACCATTGATTAAGTTACCTGTCTAGGATCAAAAAGGAGCTATTGAAACTCAATCCTTCAGGATAGAAGGAAGTTTCAGCTCTAATACAGCACTGTGAAATGATTCCTTAAGGGAAAAAAAAATTCTTTGAGTTATAGTTACTCTAAAGAGGTTTTTTTGCTTTCTCTTTATGAAAGCCTGTTCACATGGCAGAAAGTGCCCTGGGCGAAGGTCCAGGTGATTAAGATTTTAGCCCTGGTTCTGCCCCTACCTCCCCCCTCTGTGGTCTTGGAGCAGCCACTGGACATTCCTGGGCCTCTGCGTGCTGTAATGCTCTCTGGTGGCTCACCCGTCTCTCAAGTTTTGTAGCTACCTTGCTTGTTCAGATATACATTATGGTAATGAGACCCAACTGTTTGAAATAAACTCTGTGGATTGGAAGGTAAACCAAATATTGCATGAAAATAAACATTGTCAGAAGATATTATCAGCATTTTCAAAGCAATAAGTGTTTCTGAAGTAATGATTATGGCTGTACTGGTCAGCATGCACATCTCTCTCTGTCTCTGTCTCTCATGTGCCTCACACAGTGAATTGGCAGGCTCACCATTCTTTTCATTTCAAGGCTGTTTTTGAGTCATTTTAATGACCTGAATATTTAGAAGCACCACAGAGTATGACATATTACTTAAATTGGCTACTGGGTTTTAGAATTCAGAAGATATTGTCAACCTTAAAAATAAAATAGCCAGTTATTTTACAAGCAAGATGAGTTTATTCTAGAATAGCAGAGGAATTGCAATTCAGGACAAACTGTGGCAAACCATGGCAGGTCCAAAGAGACCAAGGGAAGGAGGGTTATTTTAAGAAAAGTTCATTAGAGAAGAGCCAGAGTTTGAGGTCGTGGCGGTTTCTCATTGGCTGCAAACAGTGGTCAGCACGTTGTTGCAGGGGCAGGAAGCTTCTTTTTTCTTAAAAGCAGGAGTTGATACAATTTCTATGTGAAAAGTGTCAAGATAATTCTTACTTTCCTTCTTCCTGCTGGTTATGCAGGTGGCAATGAGTGGTCTGCCCAGGACTGCGCCCCTGCAGCTCTCCCCAGGTCCATTTTAAATGAGTTTTCCTTTGCTCATTTTCACAATATATTTCTTAAAATAATGGGGTTAGTCATTCAAAGGAAGCAAGGTTCTGTTAGGCGTTCATATTCATGGCTCACTGTCATGGTCATTCAGAGGACTGAGTGATGTTTTAATTTAGGTGGCCTTGCATGTGAGTGGGTGGGGGCTGAGATAAAGGGGAGCGAGCGGTGATGACTTTGCATCTGGAAGAAGGAAACATTCTTTGCAGCCGCCTGTTATTTTCCAGAGAGGCGCCACCGTGCCCAGGCATTACAGGCTGTTACACACGTGAGCAGGACTGGGTGGGGGAGAGAGTTTTTAGCCGGGGGTTCCCGTTGCCCTGTTCTCACCGTATGACGGTGCCGGCCTGTCCTGCGGCGGGGCCTGGGTCAGCGGGAAGCCGGCCTCTGCCTCCGCGCCTCCCACACTCTTCAGCTCAGGCCGTGGCCCTGGCGACTGATGATCTGTTCTGAAAGGACAGTGTTTGAGTTTGTGGTTTTTCTCTCGTGGATTTTGATTAGAAACAGCTTGCCTTCTCTCTGCCACTCTCCCAGCGCCCTGGCTGCCTGGATGTTGTAGTATTTCACTGAGTCATTTCCCTAGTATTTGATGTTTTTGATGACTTCAGTGCTCGGTAATGACCAGTTCAGGACTTGTTACCCCCAGTGCCTCCAACCTTCCTTCTAATTTATTGGCCTTTGGCTTCCATCAGAGGACACTTGCCTGATTCCAAGCCTTTGGCCAGTTTGTGGCCAGGAAATTGTGCTGCAGGTGTCGTTTATAGAAACTTCACGCTTCTAGACACTTTGCTTGCATTTATGTCATTTTATTCATTATAAAACCCTCCAGGACTGGGAAATGCAGGAGTATTGAAGCTTAGGACAGTACATAGACTGTCAAAGGTCCAACATAGCTGGTATGTAGGACAGTTGAAATTTTATTCCAAATCTCTGATTTCAAAGAGTCTGGGATAGAGCAGGGGTTCTCAAGCATCGAAGTGTCAGAATCTCCTGGAGGGCTTGTTAAAACAGCTTCTGTGGCCCTAGTTTCTCAACCAGCGGTCTGGGGAGGAACCAGGGAATTTGCATTTCTAGCAAGTTTCCCCGTGATGCCGAAGCAGCTCGTCTAAGGGCTGTACTGAGAACCATTGCATGGTGGACAGCAATGGGTTCCCAAAGCCAGTCTGCTGGATTCAGTATGGCTCCATTACTAAGGACCAGAGACTGGGGAACGGCACTTGGTTTCTGAGTTACTTACTGAGCATTGTATTGCCTCAGAGAGCTGCAGGGAGACTTACAGTGGAATAAGGCTTTTCAAATGCTTATTAGAGGCCTGGAATCTAGAAGTCACTCTATAAAGTTACCATTATTGTCATCCTTACTAAAATCACACTGCCAGGACTCTGCTATCTCATGCTCTGAGAGCCTGGGGCATAGATTTACCATGCTGACACTTTGAGAGTTTCCGTAGTTGAGAGTGAGAAAATAGGTTATATAAGGTAAGGAAAGATGTGAAGCGATTGTATCTTACTGGCCATAACTTCCAACCACCCCTCAAAGACACCCAGGCATATTCCCGCAGCCCACGGGAGTTCTCCAAAAGGTTTGCGAGAAGAAGGTGTCCTGGGGGCAGTTCAGATGCTGGCAAAGGAGAGGGAAACTCATCAGCCTGGTTCCCTTCTGACTCTTGTTTCCTACTGGTCAAGCTTCCTCTCACAGAGACCTAATACTGCCACGTGCCTGACAGCAAGGAGACTGCTACTGAAGCCAGATCCCACCCTCTGTTGCATGGCGTTCATCTCGTCCAGAAGCAGAGGGGAGATTGAGCAGACTGGAGAACTAAGCAAGAGAGAAAAGGAGGAGGCAGCTGAGGGAGACTTAGGAGGCACACAAAACACTTATATGCGGTACAGTTCAGAAAAAGCGTTGGATATAATGTAACACCTATGATAAAAATAAATGGAATAAAAAGAAAAAGGAAAATACATGATAGGATTAAATATATTTATCCAAAAGCTATGGCAAACTTCATATTGATAAAAGTTTAGAGACAGTCCCATTAAGTCAGGTACAAGACAAGGATGCCCACTTTCACTGCTATTATTCTATCTTGCACTGGAGATCCTAGCATTTAGCATTTAAAAAACCGAAACCAAATCAAACAAACAAAAGCCCAGAACTTAATCATATGACCACAGGGAGACTAGGGGATGTGATTTACAGCTGGTAGCCATGGGCTCAGATATAACTGGTGTGCCTTTGGAGAAGGTCCTTCACCAAAATGAAAATATGGCAAATGGATGCTGGACTATTATTAATCATTTCTGCCACATCTGTATGGAAAACCCAATAGACTCTACAGATAGTAATTAAAAATAACCAGATATCTCAGAGTAATTCCAGATAAGACATTAACAAGAATTTCAGCAGTGTGGGAATGTAAATTGGTGCAATCACTGTAAAAAACTGTATGGAGTTGCCTCCAAAAATTAAACATGGAACTACCATACGATCCAGCAATTCCATGTCTAGGTATTAACCCAAAGAAAATAAACACACAAATTTGAAAAGATCTCTGCACCCCCATGTTCACTGCAGCATTATTCACAATAGCCCAGACATGGAAACAACCTTAGTGTCGATCCACAGATGAATAGATAAAGAAAATGGAACATGGAAATATTACTCAGCCATCGAAAAGAAGGAAACCCTGCCATTTGGGACAATATGGATGGATCTTGTGGGCATTACGCCTACTGAAGGAAGTTAGAGAAAGACAAATACTGTATGATCTCACTTATATGTAGGATCTGGAAACACTGAACTGCTAGAAACAGAGAACAGATTGGTGGTTGTCACAGGCAGTGGGTGGGGGTGGAGGAAATTGGTAAAGTGGTCAAAAGTACAAACTTTCTGTTATAAGATAAAATAGGCCCTGAGAGTATAATGTACAGCATGGTGACTACAGTTAATACCAGATGGTATATCTGCAAGTGGTTAAGAGAGTAGATCTTAAAAATTCTCATTGCAAGGAAAAAAAATCTAACTATGTGTAGTGATGGATGTTAACTAAATTTATTGTGGTTATCATTTCATAATGTATACATATGTCAAATTATTGTACACCTTAAACTAATACATTTGTTTATGCCAATTATATCTCAAAACTGGAGAAAATTTTCCAGTAATGAGTACTATACTAACAATAATCAATTGGGAAATATTATGGATAAACATAGAAATTATAATGTAAAAACTACACAAAGCCTAGAAATTTAATCCCCAACAAAAATGTACAATACTGTACAAATGTACAATATTTTTAAAGAGAAAATTATAAAGCATGTAAAAGAAGATAGTTATAGATCTTTTAATAATGTTAATTCTCCTCAAATAAACCTATAAAATTATACAATTCTATTACACTTTCCGATAGAACTTTTCATAAAACTGGGGAAACTTCCTAAAATGTATATGTTAAGGTAGATGTTCAAGGATAGCCAAGACAAACCAGTAAACAATAGGAAAATGGGCAAAGAGTGTCAACAGGCAATTCGTAAAGGGCAAGACACATAAAGGGCTTCTCAATTTCACTAGTGACCTGATACATGCAGATCTAACACGCTGACCACAAGTAGCCATTTTATGTGCCTTGGATGGATGGACATTGAAAATAATACCACACCACAGGGCGGAAAGGATGTGGGGACACTTGGATGGAGTGAAACTAGGATGGAGGTGAAATAGGAATAACCATTCTGAGCGCCAATGTACCAACATCAAGTAAATTTAAAGATGGCTATAATTTAATATCAAGGAATACTGCTTCTAAGTGTGGACAACCTTGTTACAGATTCCATATTTGCAAACTTTCTACTTGCTGAAAGTCATTTGTAACCCTCAAATCAATATTCATGGTATTTTCACAGTCACTTGCAGACATGTACAGAGAGACAAAAATTTTGAGTCACAACGTGTAGTCCCGGCAGAGAGAAACTGTGACATGCTGCTTTCCGGTTCCAGCTCTCGTGCTGCAGTAAGTGCCATGTTGCAGGGAGAGTTACAATGGAGACTTAGTGCCATGTTGTTTTTGCATTTTTGTGACTTTTTGTTGATAACTTCACTGTTTTAAAGTGGCCCCAAGGGTAATGCAGAAGTGCTGTCGGGTGTTGCCAAGTGCTACAAGCGTGGTGTGCCTTATGGAGAAGAGCGCGTATTAGATGAGCTTATTCCCATCATCAGCTCTGCTGTTGGCCATGAATTCAAAGTCAACAAATCAACAGTATATACTAAATAAGGCATCTTTAAACAGAAACAAACATAAAACAAAGCTTTTTATTAATTGATTGACAAAAACTTTGTGACCAGAGGCTTGAAGGGTCCTAACCCTGTATTTCTTCTAGGAGCAGCGGTTCAATTTTCCCCTAATTCAGTGTTTGCAATGACTTTATAGAGCACAGCTACTGCAAATATTAAGAATCCTCTGTCTGTATGTAGAGAAATTCTCACATGTGCCCAAGAAGACACTACAATGAGTGTTCATTGTAGTGGTGAAAATGTAGATAAAATCCTAAAGCCTTCATGTTGGGAATGGATGAATACATTGTGTTATATTTGTACAATGGAACACTCTCATGGTGCTAGCATTTATTTTAGTGAAGAGATATACAATAAAAAACTAAAGTATATGATATGTTAAAAGCTAGTAGATGTTACGGAGGAAAATTAAGCAGAGAAGAGAGATAGCTTATAAGTCCTGAGGTGTGGGGTGCCTTGAAATTTTAAATACGATAACTAAGGAATGCCTCCATTCAAAGCTGCAAATAATAATAATTTGATCTTCTCTTCTTATTTCATAAGGTAGCTGGCATTTATTAAATAGCAATTATAGTAGCAGATGTTCTTATTTTATTCCTGACTTAGCATCTAGCAAATACATGATGAATAAATGTTTACACAATGAATATCTCTGATGTTTCACCTTTAAATATGATTCTGGCTCTTGTCCAATATTCAGTGCTCTAGGAACTGAATATTCTTTTGGATGATTGGAAGAAGCATTTTAAATGTTCCTGGCTTTCCTCCATTTTTATCTGTGGTTCCATGATTGGCATTTGAATCTAAATGAAGCATGTGCCTGGCACGAATATATGCTCAATAAATGTTATTTAATTGAATTAATGAAGCAATTAAGAGAGTAAAACCATCTTTACCTTGATTTGTAATTTTCAAATAGCCAGATATTTGGTAACTGGGCATTTTTTTGTTCTCCTGCCCTGGGTCCTGAAAATAGTAGGAGTGGACTTGGCCAAGGGAACTGGTGTTCAGCAATTATTATGTTCTAGATACAGAGTGCAGTCCTTTCAGTGAAACTGTAACCAAGCCCTGCAGGGTTGACATTATCTCAATTTTACAGAAAAGAAATTGGTTTCAAAGAGGTTGTGGGCGGCTCTCAGTGTCACACAACATGGATCATAGCATGGCTGGCATTTCAGCCCAGGTGGTTTCACCCGAAAGCCTGTGCTCTTTTCTTCACATAATGATGCAGATTTCCAGAGTCATAATCAGTATGTTCAGAAATACGATTTATTGTTTGCTTTTTCTTATTCAGCATCTCCATGCCAAAGTATATCAACAGACTGGAAGCCACTCATTGTTTTCAATTTAATAAAACCTATTTGAGCCCCTACATCAGTTGTTTACAATGTTTTACAAAAAGATGTGACCTTCTCAACATGATAAAAGGCATTTATGAAAACTCTATAGCTAACATTATACTCAGTGATTAAAGATCAAAAGTCTCCACTTAAGGTCAGGAGTAAGACAGCGATGCCCACTTTTACCACTGATATTTAGCATTGTACTAGAAGTTTTAGTCAGACTAATTAGGTAAGAAAAAGAAAAGGCATTGCAATTGGAAAGGAAGAAATGAAACTATTAGAAAATTCCAAAGAATCCACAAAAAAGAAAATTAAGAAAACAATTCTATCTACAATAAAACGCAGAAGAGTAAAACACCTAGGAATAAATGTAATCAAAGATATACAAGACTTGTGCATTGAAAAACTATAAAACATTGCCGAAAAAAATTAAAGAAGACCCAAATAAAGACATCCTGTGTTTATGGGTTGGAAGACTTAATATTTTGTTAAGATGTTAATACTATCCACAGTGATTCACAGATTCAATGCAATCTCTGTCAAAATTGTAAGGGTCATTTTTTGCAGAAAAGGAAAGGCTCATCCTCAAATTCATATGAAATTGAAAAGTCCCCCAAATAGTCAAAATAGTCTTGAAACGGATATCGATTTCAAATTTTACTACAAATCTGATGTAATCAAAACTGTGGCAACTAGCACAAGGATAGGCATACAGCCCAGAGAAATAGAACTGAGAGTCCAGATATAAACTCATACAGCTGTAGCCAATTGCTTTTTGAAAAGGGTGCCAAGACCTTTCATTGGGGAAAATAATAGTCTCCAGTGAATAGCATAGGACAATTGGATATTCATATGTAAAAGAATGAATTTGGACCTTTACCTCATACCATATATGATAATTAATTAAAAATGGATAAAGACCTAATTAGAAAGGTTGTAAACACAAAACTTAGGAGAAAACCTAAGAGTAAATCTTAATCACTTTAACAATGGACTCTTACATATGACACGAAAACCATGACCAACTTAAAAAAATTAGACTTTATCAAAATTTAAAACTTTTATTATAGGACCTTATCAATAAAGTAAAAAGAACCTACAGAATGGGAGAAAATATTTGTAAGTTATATATCTGATGAAGAGCAGAATATATAAAGAACTCTTACAACTCAACAACAAAAAGATAAACCACCAAATCTTAAAATATCTGACTGACTTGACTAGACATTTCTTTAAAGGTTATATGCAAATGGCCAAAAAGCACATAAAAAGATGTTCGACATCCTTAGTCATTAAGTAAATGCAGATCAAAGCCACAATGTGGTACCACTTTATAGCCACTAGCATGGTTATAATTTCTAAAATGAAGAATAACACGTTTTGGAAATTGTGTGGAGAAATTAGAGAAACTGTTTAATGGATAAGGGGTTTTGCTATAAATGATAGAAAGGTTTTGGGACTATGTAGAGGTAGTGGTGTCAACCACACTGTGAAGATATTAAATGACAATGAATTTTTCTTTTTGAAATGGCTAATTTTACATAATGTGAAACATCAGAGGAATCTTCGCTGGGCTGGATCAGCCTCTGTCATTGGTTGAGAGCAACCCTGGAGAGCACGGCTTAGTGATGAATCCTACCGTCAATTCAAGGGTATGGCAGCTGGAGGATGTCCACCTACTGCCCTCCTCACAGTAGGTTCTCTTGAAGGAAGATCTGAGTGGTACACCTGCACAGTCATTATGGTGTGATAACAGACAAGTCCTATGATCTCTCTGAACCTCATTTGCAAAGTGGAATTCATGTCATCTCCGTCACTAGGTTTTGGGAGGACTAAATAAGATGACATAAGTAAAAGTAGTGACATAGTTTCTGTTAGGAATATAAGTGATTGACCATTATATATGACTGGGCTGTGGCTTAGAGACAGAAAACTACCTTCCTGGAAGCCACATAGCTAATAAGAGGCAGATGTGAGATTAAAACCCAGCCTGAATCTCACTATGCTGATGGACAGTGACTGCAATGGGGTTGGGGGGGGAACCTGATGAAGGGGGTAGTGTAATCACCATAATATTACTCATTTAATTGTAGATTAATGATATCAAAATAAACTAAAAAAAAAAACCCAGCCTGACTATACATCCTATACATATTCCATTCAAGCACATACTTGTCTAAGATTTTATTCCCAGTATCTGGAGCTAGAGACTGCATTCATACTCTCTATATTCCATAAGGCTGTTGGTGCAGAAACATCTGCCAGCTCTGTGTGTGCACATATGTGGCTGTCGCTTAATTTCCTTCTTCTTATATTCCATCGGCATCTCCCTCTCTCGTCATTAGATGCATATTGGCATTTGGAGCTTTTGGAAGGCTGATAACATTTCCAACACTTAAACATTCATCTTTGTAAATGCTGTCTTAGAGGGAAAACAATTTAAGGTGCAAATTGGTCTCATTTAAATCTCACCACTCCCACCACACAGCCCCACCAAGTTGACACAGCCACTCTGGAAATGCCGTCTCCCATGTCATGCTCCCGCGTCACTTGTGGAGGGATGATGGAGAGCAGCTGCTTCTCACTGGGCTTTGGAGTCCTGGGAAACAGGCAGCTGAGGGCTATGCACGTGGCAGAGCACAAGAGCGGGGCAATGGTGTGGGGCGTGCGTGGTGGGGAATCTGCCTGCATCAGCAAAGGCTGCCAGGAGTGCTAAGCAGGGCGGGCACCAAGGCTGACTGGGTACATCAGGCGGCTGACAGAAGGGCCGCGTCACTGGGAGGAGAAGCTTCTGCAAAGGCGTGGTGTGTGTCTTGGTAAGTTGTATGTGTCTTGGAAGTTGTCCGTTTCTTTCTAGGTTATCTAATTTGTTGGTGTATAACTGTTAATAGTAGTTTCTTACAATCCTTAGTATATCTGTGTTTATCAATTTTAATGTCTTCTTTTTCATTTATGATTGTATTTATCGAGTCTTTTAGATAAAGGTTTGTCGATTTTGTCTTTTCAGAAAAACCAGCTTTTAATTTCATTAATCTTTTCTACCATCTTTTAAATCTCTATTTCATTTATTGTCACTCTAATGTTTGTTATTTTTCTTCCTTCTAGTAACTTTAGGCTTAGTTTGTTCTTTTTAAAATTCCTTGAGGTATAAAGTTAGGTTGTTTATTTAAGATCTTTCTTCTTACTGTAGACATTTATCACTATAAACTTCCCTCTTAAAAATGCCCTCTTAAAAATATCCCATAATTTTTGGTATGTTTTGTTTCCATTTTCATTGTTTCCAAATATTTTCTGTATTTCCCTTTTTATTCTTTGACCCGTTGCTTGTTCAAGAACATGTTGCTTAATTTCAATCTATTTGTGAAATTTCCAGTTTTCCTCTTGTAATTGATTCCTAATTTCATACCACCGTGGTCTGAAATATGCTCGATATGATTTCAACCTTTTAAATTTTGACAAGACTTCTTTTGTGACCTGCTATGGTCTACCATTAAGAATGCTTCATGTGCACTTGAGAAGAATATGTATTCTTCTGTGGAATGGAATGTCCACTAAATGTCTGGTAGATCCACCTGGTTTAAATGTAGTTTAAGTCCAATGTTTCTCTATTGATTTTCTGTCTGGATGTCTATCTGTTGTTGAAAGGAGAATACTGAAGTCCCCTACTCGTATAATATAATTCTCTATTTCTCTCTTTAGATTTGCTAATATTTACTTTATATACTTAAGTGTTCTAATGTTGGGTGCATAAATATTTAGAATTGTTAGATCTTCTTGATAAATTGACCACTGTATCATTATATAATGACCGTTTTTGTCTCTTATTACAGTTTTTGATTTAGTCTACTTTGTCTAATATAAGTACAGCTACCTCAGCTTCCTTTTGGTGTCTGTTTGCATGGAATATCTTTTTCCATCTCTTCACTTTCAGTCTATATGTGTCACTAAAGATAAAGTATCTTATAAACAGTATATAGTTCAGTCTTTTTAGAAATCCATTCAACCACTCTATGTTTTTAATTGGGGAATTTAGTCCATTTATATTTAAAGTAATTGCTGACAGGTATAGACTTATTATTTACATTTTGTTCCTTGTTTTCTTGTTATTTGCACTTCCTTTGTTTTTCTTCCTCTTTTGCTCTCTTCCTTGGATGACTGATGATTTTCTCTAGTGGTATGCTTTGATTCTTTTCACTTCATCTTTTGTGTATCTGCTATAGGCTTCTGTTTTTTAGTGACTATGAGGCTTACATAAGAGTAGTAAAATACATATAGTAGTATTTTAAGCTGATAGCAACTTAACTTCAAAAACATACAAAAGCTCTATGTTTTGCACCTCCCTTTTATGTTTTTGAAGTCACAATTTACATCTTTTTATATGGTGTATCCATTTACAAATTATTGTGTTATTTTTAATATTTTTGCCTTTTAACCTTAATATGAGAGTTATAAGTAATTTACATTTAGAATAAACTATATATTTACCATTACCAATGCATTTTATATTTTATGCTTTTTATATTTTATGTTATTGCATTTTATATATTGACCATTACCAATGCATTTTATATTTTATGTTTTTCTGTTGTTAATTAGTATTCTTTCATTTCAGCTTAAAGAGCTCTCTTCAATGTTTCCTGTAAGGCCATTCTACTTCTTCAGCTTTTGTTTGTCTTAGAAACTTTTTAACTCTCCTTCAATTCTAAAGGACAACTTTGCTGGGTAGAATGTACTTGGTTGGTAGCTTTTTTTTCTTTCAGCACTTTCAATATATCATCCCACAATGTCCTCCAATATTTCTGCTGAAAAATCTGCGGAGTATGATAAGGGTTCCCTTGTACATTACACATTGCTTTTTTCTCTTATTGCTTTTAAGATCCTCTGCCCTTCACTTTTAACAATTTGATTATGATGTGCTTCTGTGTGGGTCTCTTTGGATTCATCTTATTTGGTATTTTATTTATATTTCCTGGATCTGGATGTCTGATTCTTTCCACAGTTTAGGAAATTCTCAGCCATTATTCCTTTAATTAAGCTTTCTGCCTCTTTCTCTCTTTTCCTTATGGGACCCCTTATAATGCATATATTGATACTCTTGATGGTGTTCTATAAGTTCACTTAAACTTCACTCTTTTTCATTCCTTTTTTTTCTTTTAGCTCTTCTTATTTGATTATTTCCACTACCCTACCTTTGAGTTCACTGGTTCTTTCTTCCACTTGATCTCATCTGATATTGAACCCCTTTATTAAATTTTCAGTTTGGTTGTTATATTCTTCAGGTCTATGATTTTTGTTTGGTACTTTTAATATTTTCTGTCTCTTTGTTGAAATTCTCATTTTGTTCATGCATTGCTCTCCTGAACTCATTAAGAACTTTTTTTTTGTTTTTGTTTTTTTTTTTAATATAATTTATTTTATTATCATTAATTTACAATTACATGTGCAATATTACGATTATTAAACTACCCCTTCATCAGGTCCCCCCCACCAACCCCATTACAGTCACTGTCCATCAGCGTAGTGAGATGCTATAGAATCACTACTTGTCTTCTCTGAGTTGTACTGCCCTCCCCGTGCCCCCCCAACATTACATCTGCTAATCGTAATGCCCCTTTTTCCTCTTATCCCTCCCTTCCCGCCCATTTTCCCCAGTCCCTTTCCCTTTGGTAACTATTAGTCCGTTCTTGGGTTCTGTGAGTCTGCTGCTGTTTTGTTCCTTCAGTTTTTTTCTTTGTTCTTATACTCCACATATGAGTGAAATCATTTGATACTTGTCTTTTTCGGCTTGGCTTATTTCACTGAGCATAATACCCTCTAGCTCCATCCATGTTGTTGCAAATGGTAGGATTTGTTTTCTTCTTATGGCTGAATAATATTCCATTGTGTATATGTACCACATCTTCTTTATCCATTCATCTACTGATGGACACTTAGGTTGCTTCCATTTCTTGGCTATTGTAAATAGTGCTGCAATAAACATAGGGGTGCATCTGTCCTTTTCAAATTGGGCTGCTGCATTCTTAGGGTAAATTCCTAGGAGTCGAATTCCTGGGTCAAATGGTATTTCTATTTTGAGTTTTTTGAGGAACCTCCATACTGCTTTCCACAATGGTTGAACTAATTTGCATTCCCACCAGCAGTGTAGGAGGGTTCCCTTTTCTCCACATCCTCGCCAACATTTGTTGTTGCTTGTGTTTTGGATGTTGGCCATCCTCACTGGTGTGAGGTGACATCTCATTGTGGTTTTAATCTGCATTTCTCTGATGATTAGCGATGTGGAGCATCTTTTCATGTGCCTGTTGGCCATCTGAATTTCTTCTTTGGAGAAGTGTCTATTCATGTCCTCTGCTCATTTCTTAATTGGATTATTTGCTTTTTGTTTGTTGAGGTGCGTGAGCTCTTTATATATTTTGGATGTCAACCCCTTATCGGATATGTCATTTATGAATATATTCTCCCATACTGTAGGATGTCTTTTGTTCTACTGATGGTGTCCTTTGCTGTACAGAAGCTTTTCAGCTTGATATAGTCCCACTTGTTCATTTTTGCTTTTGTTTCCCTTGCCCGGGGAGATACGTTCATGAAGAAGTTGCTCATGTTTATGTCCAAGAGATTTTTGCCTATGTTTTTTTCTGAGTTTTATGGTTTCATGACTTACATTCAGGTCTTTGATCCACCTTGAGTTTACCTTTGTGTATGGGGCTAGACAGTAGTCCAGTTTCATTCTCTACATGTAGCTGTCCAGTTTTTCCAACACCAGCTGCTGAAGAGGCTGTCATCTCCCCATTGTATATCCAAGGCACTTTTATCAAATATTAATTGACTGTATATGTTTGGGTTAATGTTTGATTTTCTATTCTGTTCCACTGGTCTGTGGGTCTGTTTTTGTGCCAATACCAAATTGTCTTGATTACTGTGGCTTTGTAGTAGAGCTTGAAGTCAGGGAGTGTAATTCCCCCTGTTTTATTCCTCCTTCTCAGGATTGCTTTGCTATTCGGGGTCTTTTGTGGTTCCATATGAATTTTAGAATTATTTGTTCCAGTTCATTGAAGAAAGCTGTTGGTAGTTTGATAGGGATTGCATTGAATCTGTAGATTGCTTTAGGTAGTATAGCCATTTTGACAATATTTATTCTTCTAGCCAAGAGCATGGGATGCATTTCCATTTGTTAGTGTCCTCTTTAATTTCTCTTAGGAGTGAAATTTGTAGTTTTCAGAGTACAGGCCTTCACTTCCTTCGTTAGGTTTGGCCCCTAGTACTTTATTCTTTTTGATGCAATTGTGAATGGAATTGTTTTTCTGATTTCTCTTCTGTTAGTTCATCATTAGTGTATAGGAAAGCAACAGATTTCTGTGTGTTAATTGTATCCTGCAACTTTGCTGAATTCAGATATCAGTTCTAGTAGTTTTGGAGTGGAGTCTTGAGGATTTGGTGTGTACAATATCATGTCATCTGCAAATAGTGACAATTTGACTTTCTTTACCAATCTGGATGCCTTGTATTTCCTTGTTTTGTCTGATTGCCGTGGCTAGAACCTCCAGTACTATGTTGAATAACAGTGGAGAGAGTGGGCATCCCTGTCTTGTTCCCGATCTTAGATGAAAAGCTTTCAGCTTCTCGCTGTTAAGTCTGATGTTAGCTGTGGGTTTGTCATATATGGCCTTTATGATGTTGAGGTACTTGGCGTCTATACCCATTTTGTTGAGAGTTTTAATCATGAATGGATGCTGAATTTTTGTCAAATGCTTTTTCAGCATCTATGGAGATGATCATGTGGTTTTTGTTATCTTTTGTTGATGTGGTTGATGATGTTGATGGATTTCAATGTTGTACCATCCTTGCATCCCTGGGATGAATCCCACTTGATCATGGTGTATGATCCTCTTGATGTATTTTTGAATTGACGGTATAATATTTTGTTGAGTATTTTTGCATCTACGTTCATCAGAGATATTGGTCTGTAATTTTCTTTTTTGGTGAGGTCTTTGCCCGGTTTTGGTATTAGAGTGATGTTGGCTTCATAGAATGAGTTTGGAAGTATTCCCTCCTCTTCTATTTTTTGGAAAACTTTAAGGAGAATCGGTGTTATTTCTTCTCTATATGTCTGGTAGAATTCAGAGATGAATCCATCAGGCCCAGGGGTTTTGTTCTTGGGTAGTTTTTTGATTACCAATTCGATTTCGTCACTGGTGACTGGTCTGTTTAGTTTTTCTGTTTATTGCTTGGTCAGTCTTGGAAGGTTGTAATTTTCTAAGAAGTTGTCCATTTCTTCTATGTTTTCCAGCTTGTTAGCATATAGATTCTCATAATATTCTCTTATGATTCTTTGTATTTCTGTGGGGTCCGTCGTGATTTTTCCTTTCTCATTTCTGATTGTGTTTATGTGT